>JAOSYY010000007.1:11132809-11174576 GCA_025727935.1 Hebomoia glaucippe
TTAAAGATGGTGACAACCAAAGGTACAATATATATTATATGAAGGGACGGAATAAAATTAGACCCTGACTAAACAAAAGTATATCATATTTTTATTTGCGTTATTTCGCTCCATCATGTTAGTCCAGCTGTTTTTGTTATCATACTTCATTGCTGGTTTTTTTTTTTTAGTAAAGTAATGTGTTTTTTATGAATCTATCGATTCCCTTAGCTGTACATCTAGTAAGATGTATCGTAAATAATGGTAATAAAAAGTGTTAAAAATATGTTTTTTGTTCCCTTCATCAAAGGTGTCATTAGTACTATCACCCGTCTTCGTTTTCGGGAGCAGTCCCAAAACACGCTGTATAGTTACAAATCTATCTTTGCTGAAATATACTCCAAATACGCAGTTATTTTTTACTTTTATCAGATATAAATCTGTTTTTTAAGGCGGTTTTTTTTAGATCAGTGGTTGTCGAACTTTATAGTCTAGTCACATGTAAACATGTGATGTATCAAGGCGGGTTCATTTTTTTTGATACCATTAATAACATATAATAATAATAATGTACTTATATAAGAAATCTTTTATGAAAACAGATTATATAAATTATCTAGTAGTGGACTGCATTAATATGGTCAACGGGTCGCATATTGACGACTACTAACTGAGTTGGGTACAATATTTTCGCATTATTGCAAATTAGATTATATTATTTCCATCCAATTTTGCCTGGGCACAACAGTAGATACATAATTAAAACAATTGAATGGGTCAATAATACTATATATTAGAACAGATTCGTTAAGCAAGCTATTATTTTTCTGTAGCCTATTGAATTCACATTTCAGTTTCTTTTCCGTATAAGCTTCACTAAATATAGAGCACATTATCGCTTTTTAAAAGAACCACTGGACAAATGCAGTAATATTTACCTGCAATAATGGACCTTCCAAATAATGAATATTTCAAATAGGTGCATTTTCGAATTTTACCATCAGTTATTCGTATACATGTATTTTGCTCTCAATGATTTCGCGGTATAGATGAAGTCTTTTTTAGGACACAAACAGTTTCTAGGGTATTTGCAGGAGCTTTTACAGATCTATGACTAGGATCGGCTTATATTCAAGCATTAAAAATAAAAAACATAATAAAAAATATTCATTTATTATTCAACCTCACAATTACGCTAAAGTATCACAAGTCTCGAGAGCTAACAAACTTAGATCCATTACGTTTGATTCTAATTAAGACATCAACATTACTTACAAATAAGAATTCAATTCACTTAATAACTAAGTGTCTTAGTCCTTAACATAGTAAAAATAATTACAATTCTTTGCTGAGTATAAATGTTGAGATGTATCAGGCATCGGCCATCGGCGGTTCTCGACAAACTGGCTGATTGAGTTTACTATTATATAAAGTAAGATAGCGCAGTAAGGCTAGACGAGAGGGTAAGACGCGGCGGTGGCAATGCCGCAATGGTTGTCTCGGTTGCGAGCCATTTTGATGTATCCCAGCTCGCCCCACGAACGGCCCCATGAATTCTTCACCAGCCAATAATCACCGCCGTCTTCGTCCGTTCCGTAGCCTACCACCAGTACCTATAACATTACACGACTATCACTATCACTATCAATATCAATGTGACATCTAAAAACCTTTAAACGATGTTCTACTTGTTTATATAATAGTTTTAACCAACCCCAAGTGATATATTACCTCCTAAGTGAATGGGGTGAGTTTTATTTGGTCTTGTTTAAGTGAGAACTTTAATTAAATTATCGTGAAGATATATAGATTTAGGCGTTTTATATTATACAATCTACGTTCCAAAAACTATATATTATACTATAATAAGTATGTTTTATTTAAATTATTGTACTATAAATGTAATTTTGTCATGGATCGTGAATAAAATTTTAATTCAGAGGAATAAGTGGGTGCCGACGCAGTGTCGATATTTATCAGAGGAAAGTATATGCGAAAATAATTGTATAATATAATTACAATAACAAGCGTGACGTATCAACTCACGCGTATACTGATAAATTCAAATTCTAAACAAGCTTCATTATATATAAACCGCAAGAGTATTCTAAAATTATTAGACATGCAGGTTCGCTATTGGTTGTTAAAAAAGTCAGCGTCACATAATGGACCGTAAAGCTTAATTTACACAAACAGTTTATCGTATGTTTTGAAGCAAGAACATGTTATATTCAACCAAATAATTGCCTTTTGGAGTGTGTTTAATGTCTAGGTGATTAGCCATTCTATACATATATGATATCGTAAATTAGGTTTACATAACCATATATATCTATTAGTAAGCGTATCTTCGAGGCGAGATACTCTTTCTTTCCTTCTTTGTAAATGCGGCTTAAGGCAACTAAAGAACCAACTAACCCCGTGGTCGAGGTTGGAGGGGGAGCAATTCTCGTCGTAGTAGACTCCCTCGGCGTACATTTGGAAGGACTCCTGTGAGGCGTCGATGGCGACGGAAACGGGTCCCACTGTGGCCACGGCTTCCTTTAATTTCTCCTCGTCACCTTCTGGCACGTCCACGAAACCGACGTCATCGGCGCCAGAGTTCTTAGGGTTATACCTGTCGAGCGCGAGATCACGTAAGTTATAAACAGACATTTGAATTTTATATACATCTATTACTGGAACAAATAAATTAACTTATTTAAAACTAAACGGCAGCACAGGTTTATATTTTACAAATTGTAAAAATGCTTATAGTATATTATACCTTATTTTATTGAAACAACGTGGAAGGTAAATGCGATATCTTACCGGCATTTGTCGTCGACGCCTTCATAGGGGTAGCTCTTTTCAGTGTCGATGCCGCCGTTGTCTTTGATGTACTTGAAGGCATTGTCCATGAGACCGCCATTGCAGCCATTGTTACCGTACGCAGCCGAACAGTCGATCAGATTCTGCTCCGATAAGGACACAAGGTATCCAGATTGCCGGAAATGTTGACCCTCCAACGCGCCGGTCTGCATACATTAATTAATACGTACATGTAGATGTATTTTGTTCACAGATATTTCAACTTATTTAGCGTGAGAAGTATATAAGCACACGTAAGGAATATGCGTTATTTATTCAGCCAAATTACATAACAATGGACAAGCTAGGATCATATACGCTCTTTACATACATACATACATACAAGTATATAAAAATAGAGAATAACGGGTCGTTATGTCCAATTCGTGGGAAAAAACAGGTTTAAGTCGCATAACGTCTTGATTATTTGGATTTTGAATAGAACTAATTTTAAAATAAATATTTAGTTGTGAAACTATTTATAATCGAAACTTCTTATAACATTAACTTTATTCTAATAAAGTTCTAACTCGATCACGACTTCCTAACAATCGGAGGTACGCCATAAAATGTAGGTTGCGTTCTAGTAACAATAAACAAATAAAAGAATAGCATCTCTTAAGATATAAACGTGTTGCATATATACCTAGTATTTTATAGATATATGTATACAGATAAGTAATATAAGCGCTCGCGTGGCTTCCGCGTCGACGTGACGGCTGAAGATTATTGACCACGCACTTATATAATTAAAGTTACCACACTGAACCATTTATTGTTTTCTATACGAAATTAGCGACTTGCACTAGATGTTCCTAAGAATAATATTAACGACTACTTATCCAATCTAAAATTAATTTTTAAAATTTTAACCAATTATACAAATTAACTGTTCTTTCAACTCTCTCGCTTAGTATCCAAGATTAACCGAACGAACATCATGTCACGTGATTTTCATTGTAGATATATTATAAGGAAAATCTGTTCATTCGATCATACCTAATTGTTTGGAATATTCCTTCATGTTCATATCTAATGACTCACAATTAATATATCAACACAAAAAGGTACATAAGTAAATGAAAATAATGATGTTAGATAAAAAGTAATCAGGTGATGTTGTGCGACAAGAATAATTAGCAGATCGCGCGGTGAGTCACTGGCGTGTGGCCCTCTAACACAATTCCACTGTTCAATGTTGATTATGTTATTGATTCATTTCCGAAGCTACGGATAACTTGTTGAACTCAACACCACTCCGCACCATATGTGGCGTGAGTCAGTTTCGTATTAATATAACAATAATTATTATAATACATTTAACAATATGTCGAGTTAACAATGGTGTAAAACCAAAGATTCTCTCGCGCGGCATATGACTCAACAATATTCCGCATTATTATTGACGGTATTTCGCACTTTTTATGTACCGGCAAAAACCTCGAACCCTAAATACTGTGTGTTAAACTAGATAAACTAAACAAGGGGGTAACTGTTTATAAATTCTCAAAAACTAGTATATCCTACATGACGTAGACGTAGGTTTCGAAAGAAACTCACCGTACTGAAGGACCAACAGGACCCGCATTTGCCCTGGTCCTTAACGTCGGTTACGGCGCCATGCTTCCTCCAATCGACCTGGGTGGGCAGTTGAACGTTAGCGGGTGACACGAACTTGGCACCGCGCAATGTCTGTCCCTTGCCGTACAGTCCCTTGTTATGTCTATACAAAAACAGGACAAATTCTTACAACAAATCAATTACAATTTACTGAGTCAATCGTTACTCCATATACACTGTTGATAGACCTATTAAATATATCGCAATACTTCAAGATCATAATTGGCCTTTAAGTTTAATGTTGTATTCAAAATATTTACTATCAGAATAACATTACGCGATAACGGCAACGTTTTACATTAGATGTATATTGTAAAAAAGTACACAAACGTTAGTAAATAAGTCGCCAATCGCTATTCAAGGAAAATATCGGCCAACACTTTGACCATTGTTTATTTGACTTTGATGATAACTGACCACAATTGACCCTACCCGTTTTCATGACATAAACACAGATTGACTGGTAAATTAATCACTCGTATAATTCCTGATAAAAAACTTTTGTTAAATTCGATACTTCATCCTTCTATAAAGTGTATATAATAAAGTTGATGAATAATTTATTACTTATTTATATTGAGAGCTTTGAACGACCCCCTCCAATAGTTAGGAATCTTCGCAAAAGTTCGTCGATCTTTTCCCAAAATGATTAACGATAACAAATTGGTAATACTTAATTCAAAAAGGGTCGTATACAGGACCCTGATAAGCGGCCTTTGCCTTTATATATTTTTTAACTTTAATGTTATTATGATAGCGAGGTGAGTGTCCTCCACTTCGAAAGATTACAAGTTATTTATTTGAATATTTTCTTATACTTAAAAGTTGTCTTAGTGCATTTTTAAAGACCAGATAAGTATTAAAATTATGGATGACAATATAAAATCTCGTGAGTGAATAAAAAACTTCGAGCTCATTTGTAATTTTACAGGTATATATGCCTGTAAATTTACTTTGAGATTTTATGTAATTAATTTTTAAACGAAAATATGCAAAAACATAAGATGTAAACATAATACCTTAAAATAAGTCATATGCAACGAATCTAACACCAAACAAATTGACTGACTAGAAGAATTTCGATTTTAGAATCAGCTCCAGTGTATTCAGTATTGTGTGATTTATGATAAGCATCAAGTAGAAGACTAGAACGACTCACTTTACAGTCCGGTTGAAACCGTTCATAGTGTGTACGAATTCATGATGTAGCATGTCCGAGTACTTGTTAGGCTTCAGGCGGAAGGATGTCTGTCCACGTTCGAAGCGTGCATTGTGTTTTGCGATCTTATGCTTGTTCTCAGCAAATATCTTCATACGGAACTTGTCTTCCACCTCACTATCGTATTCCTTCTTATGCTCTAGCTAAGATACAAAAAGTAAGTGATTATCGCAGAAACATCGTGAAAACCTTAACGTAGCACCCCACAACACAGAAGCATTTCATAGATATAATTGAAGCAAGTTTTTCTTTTGGCCTACGTTAAGATAAAAATCGATCAGAGTGAATTTAGCCCTAATAAGAAATATAAATTAAAAATAATAATGATTAAAAATAATAATAATAATTTCATACTAGCGGTGCCTGCGATAACTACATGAGGAAGACGAAATTAGGATACTGTCCTTTGTTTTTAGTTTTACCTTGAACGCGTTCCACTCCTCACGGACGAGGTCGAAGAAGCTGACAGCACTCGCCGCTGCCACCAACAACAGAAGATATGCTAGACTCTTCATTTTTACCACCTTATTCAAATAAAAAGGAGAGGTTTTGTATGAAAAATATCGCGCAATTTATAAGATACACTGCGAACCTGATAAAAATTAATTAAGTTATTATACTATATCATATAATGTCTTTCAATATAATAAAAAGCTGATGTATGTTTAGACATTTAAAGTATTTACTTTTAATTTTTATAAAACTTTTGATGTAGGTACGTACTTTATAACTTGTAGGTAGACAGTTTTGAAAGTAAACTTCTAAAATTCGTTTCGGTACCTACATCCTAACCACGTTTGTAATATTAAGTAGACAATAAAAAAACATTGGAATAGAAGGAAACGTTATGATAAATTAAATACGAATTGTTAGTGTACTCTATCAAATACACAATTTACGCAACAAACAAAAAACTTGCGTTTAAGCTAAATTCCATGACATCACCATTTTACTTTTGTTGCGATAGTGTATTTTATAAATATTTCAAATGGTAGAACGAAAGAAATATCGGAACGACGTTTTATTTTAAAAATGTAGCGAACAAAGACTTTGATTTTAACACAAAACAAAAGGCGTATGTAGGACAATTGCCGTAAATCAATACGAAGAAAGCAAATTAAATATTAAAAATTACTACAGTTAAAGATATACTTTTCCTCCCATACTCACTGTTTAATTTTCTTGATATTTAGTTTTACTTTCACTTAATAGTTTACCACTCCCTAATTATTCTGAATGCGACTACTACTAACTTGCACAAAGCGAAGACAAATCACCTCACAATTATAATGGGGAAATGAAAACTAAGTGAATGACTGAATGAGGAACGAGAATCGAGATTGGTCAGTCAAATATACCGATCAACTATAGACAATTGAATAATGAATGAGTGTTTGACTAGATTATGGAGTGTAGATAGAATTAATAGAAAATATACAATTCCTATGGTATATAAATTAATGTAAATTGTTGATAATTAGTAGTAGACGTCTTAGTTGCGCAGTAAGCTATTTACGTTGATAGAAACTATTATGAAATTTAAATTTTTACGTAACTTTAGAGTAAACACTGATTATACCACTACCGATTTTTTTTTATAATGCCATAGAAACAAAATGTATTTATTATTATTTAAGGATAAATTATTTAAATTTGATATTACAGTAACCTCCAATAGGCATACATTTAGATTTATTTGTCTATGGTTTAAAATTTTAATTTCACGCTGTTAAGTATAAGATCCTTAAATATTTTTGTTGTTTCCTACCATAATAAATCTGTAAAATAGAACAAAGCATTTAGGAAGCAAATAGCATTACTATTTACTATAATGTAAAGGGAATACGTAATCAGTAATGGTCACTGTCTAACGTCATAACTCTTAATAGTATCTTGCATAGAGGTATCTTCTATCTATGAAATGTGAATAGTACATGTGGTATATGCTGTTACACTTATAACCATGTGTTATTAAATAGCAATCCAATATTTATCATTGATACATGAGTGTCGAGTATCTTAAATGAGAATAAATTAAACCATGACGAGAGAGAATAATGGCGCAAAGCACAATGGAAAGAAAGCAAAACATAAACTTTTCAAACCTCGAAAGAAAAAAAGTGCTGAAGAGGATGCAGCCATACAATACTTACAGAGCCAATACAATAAAGTAAGTTATAAATAGTTATTGATCTAAATAAAGAGCTATATACCTATGTCTTTATTAAATATTTTGTTATACAATAATATTGTTTTATTTACAGATTGTGCCAGATGATATAAAATGTTTTAAGGACTTACCGCTGTCACAAAAGACATTAAAGGGCCTTAAGGATAATAATTTTACAATCCCTACGGACATACAAAGGCAAGCTATAGGTTATGCTCTTCAAGGGAAAGATATTTTAGGGGCTGCCAAAACTGGTTCTGGAAAAACTTTAGCGTTTTTAATCCCTATATTGGAGCTATTATTTTGTAAAAAATGGACTCGCCTAGATGGTGTTGGTGCTCTCGTTATATCACCCACTAGAGAACTGGCCTATCAAATTTATGAAATGTTATGTAAAATTGGACGGTATCATGATTTTTCTGCGAGTTTAATTATTGGTGGACAAAATCTTAAATTTGAACGGAAGAGAATGGATCAAATAAACATTCTTATTTGTACTCCTGGTCGTTTACTGCAGCACATGGATGAAAATCCTCTGTTTGATTGTAGTAGTCTTCAAATACTTGTTTTGGATGAAGCAGACAGATGTCTTGATATGGGATTTGAGGCGACTATGAATGCTATTATAGAAAATCTGCCTCCCAAAAGACAAACTTTATTATATTCGGCTACTCAAACAAAATCTGTCAAAGATTTAGCAAGGCTCAGTCTTTCATTCCCCACATATGTAGCACCACATGACCAAGCAGATACTACTACTCCTGAATCTTTGCAACAGAGTTATATTGTGTGTGAAATTGATGAAAAATTGGGAATTTTATGGTCATTCATAAGAAACCACTTGAAACAAAAGATTTTAATTTTTATGGCAACATGTAAACAAGTTAAGTATGTCTATGAATTGTTTTGTAAACTGAGGCCTGGAATTAGTTTGTTAGCACTATATGGTTCACTTCATCAAGAAAAAAGAGAAAGAATTTATGAAGAATTTTGTAGAAAGTCAAATGTGGTTTTATTTGCAACTGATTTGGCTTCTAGAGGACTAGATTTTCCACGGGTAAATTGGGTAATACAGTATGATTGTCCAGAAAATGTTGAGACATACATACATAGAGCAGGTAGGACTGCAAGAGGTATTTTTGGTAAAGGAGAAGGTTTATTGGTATTACTACCGCATGAAGAAAAGATTGTTGAGGATTTGATGAACAGCAAAATTCCTATAAACAGAATATCAGTAGATCCATCAAAACTCATGTCTCCGCAACGAAAAATAGAAGCTCTACTATCAGATAACATAGATTTAAAGCAAACAGCACAAAGAGCTTTTGTTAGTTATTTGAAATCTGTGTTTGTAATGAAAAACAAGAATATTTTTAATGTTCATCTACTTGACACTGAAGCTTATGCTAAATCATTAGGTCTGATTGTTCCACCGAGAGTAAGGTTTATGCAGAAATTCCAAAACAATAGAGTAATTCCTCAGCTTAATAAAGCAGACATTGTCATAGACAAATTAAAAGCAAAAGCAGTTTCTGATTCATCTGGTATAAGTGAAGATGATAAGGAATCAGATATAATTGAGCCAAAAATTGAAAAGAACATTCCTTATTTTAATTTTCATAATGAGGCAGACAGCGATGAAGATAATTTTCTACAGGTAAAAACAAATAATGTAGACATAGAACCTGCAAGCATTGAAGAAGTCAAAACTTCTAAAAAAAAAAAGCCACTTACAAAGGCAGCAGTAGCTAAAAAAATACTCAAAAAGAAAATCAAAGTTAACACAACAATAAAATTTACAGAAGATGGTGATGCTATTGAAGATGAAAAGAAAGATGTTAAATCTGAATTAGCTAAACAATTTGTTAATGAAAATGTTGGGGGAATTGACATTGAGAGAGCAAAAGAAGTTTTAAAAGAAGAAGATAAATTTGACAAAATGAGGTTTAGAGAAAAGGTTAAAGCAAAGCATAAAGAACAAAAGAGAAAATTAAAAAATAAAAAACAAGAAGAAGAAGAAAAGGATGACTTTGGTAGTAGTCAGTCAGAATCAGAAGGACCAGACCTTTCTTGGCTGCCTGATCCAGACAAGATATATAGCAGAAATGAGAGCAGCAGCAGCAACCAAAAAATCTCTCGGGAAAATGAGGATGACTCTGAAGATGCTGAATCTGATGACAAAATATATCACAGGTGGGTTAGGTTTTTCTAAGTTTGAGCTCCAGGTTTTGAAAATTCTATTATATATTTGTTTTTCATGACAAATTAATACAAACAGTTTGTTATTATGGTCAAATAGTTTTAATTTGTGTGTTTGTGTCAAAAATTAGAAATAGACGTTTGATATAAGATCTACTTAGACACTAGTTATTTAGGTATGACCTCTATAGGTACTAAGAATAAATTTTATTATCTATATTTTGACAGACCAACAAAACGGAAGCTTATCGAAAGTAAAAGAATTCCACAAACCAGTGTGACTCCAAGGAAAGTAAAGAAAATTGAAGATATATCAACTTCACTAACAGTCAATGAGGCGGAAGCACTTGCTATGCATTTGCTACAAGGAAATAAATCAATAAAATAAATATATGATATAAAAAGTAGATTTGTTTTAATTGAATTATATTTTTTATTTGTAACTGTCTATAGTTTTTGTTTTGTGGGTACATATTTATATTTTTATCTTTGACAATAGTATTAATACATAGTAGCTATCAATGATTATTTATCATGTACAATATACTTTTAAACAAGAGTCTATCAGCATCCTAAAGCTTCTATTTGAACTCACCGTGTTGACTGTTGACATCGCTTGTCATTTGTCAGTTATCATTTAAGTCAAAGTATTTAATTGTCAGAAAACGGATCGTTGGTGAACAGTAGTTGCATTTTTATCACATAAGCGCTGAAATCGAAAGATTGTTTTATGGATTTAGACTAGTTTATCGAATTGTACTTAATAATTACAAAAATGTTTTGGAGTGCCAATTATATGAGTATGCGGGAGTTGAACTTTCTACTTAAAGAGGAGGTCGGTGTTTTGTTGTTTGTCTTGGTGGTTATGTTCAGACTTCTGTCACGTCTCGCTTCCCGAGTAATTCTTCCAATATACAAATAGACTACGTACGGTACAGCGATCATTTTGTCGACAAGTTATTTTTATATACATTGTTTACTTGTATTTGTTTCAGAATGTTACGCTGGCACAAATTCTGGAGGCGGATGATATCCTTCAAGAGTGTAAAGCAGACAATAGTGCTTTAATAGCATTGTAAATAAATGATTTTGTTTTAAATACTACAATGAACTAATCTCAGAATTATTTATATGTGTTTAAAACATGTTTGTACATAGATAAAAATACTTTATTTGTTTCAGTCTAACAAGACCTGAAATTTTGGCAGAACTCGTAACTCTAATAACTCAAGAGCCACCTATGGATCTAGAATTGACATCACAGTATCGGCATTCTAACATAGCTTGTGAAGTACTGACAAGCCAGTTATCTAGTCTGAGTCATCGTTTATGCATGGATGTGGTACAGATGAATAGGCTTTGTGACTTTGTGAGTCGGGAACCTCCACTAAACCCATTGCTGGCTTCTTACTTCAGCAGGACTGTTGAGACATTATTAAAGAGAAGTCCTAAACAGGTATGATTTAATTATTATTTTTGATTGAAATTGATCAATAATAAAAAATTAAACTATAAAGGCACATAAATATTTTAATTTCAGGACTGCTACTTGCATCATATAGTATGTTTACGTGCCCTGGATTTCTTTAGAGCAAGGAAGGATTTCCTACCTAATCTTCTTAAGCATTTATCAACATCTGCAATTGCAGATACTTTCAAATATTTTATATTGTGCCTTGAAGATCCTTTTAATAAAATAATTATGGAGGTAAGGTCAAATTTTAAGTTTATTTATATTAGCTTAACATCATAGGGACTTGAGGATTATTTAATCATAGAATTGTTGTTACAGCCATAATGACTATTCATTATTGCAATGCCTTTTAACTCAAAAAGTGAACATACATAAGGCTTGCTATTTATAGAGTACTCATTTTGCATAAATGTTAGGTGTAATATATATATTGAATTCATTGGTCAGATTTATTGTTAAAACAAAAAGTATTAAATAAATGAGGAATGTTTTAGAAAGACATTGTACAATTCCATAGTATGGATTATTTATTATTACTGAAATATATAAAACTTAATTTAAGTATATGTAATCTAACTTCATTTGCAGTGGTTAGATGAACATCAGTTTCTGGAGAATTTAATACAAATAGTATGTTGTAATTATGAGCCAGAAGAACTCCAACCAACAGCAGTTCCTATGACAACAGAGAATCAGAACAATATGGAGAAGGGAGTAAATGAAGTGAGTGAGAAGGCAGATACTAATCACAAGGACAGTGACGACAGCAAACCTTCAGGTAGTTCTGCATGTATTGGTAACATGCTGTTCAAAGTAGAAAATCATCGATAGAATCAATTAAAAGCTTAAGTAATTTAGGATGCCACTATAGATAACACATTGTATCATAATTTTTTTGAACACATTCATTAATCTTCACTTTTGTTATGATCTTCATATAAAACCACTAACTGTTTTTACAAATAGCAAAATTATTTCACTAAATGCAATAGTATAATAAGCCAAACTTAATTAATAATTTTATGTCAACCTGACCACATCAATACAACATTTTTTTACCACGAAGGTAAATGGCTATATTCATTATGCAAATACAGATTGCAGCTCAGTGTGGAGTGCCAATATCAACCATTGTAATTGAATATTTATTCAAATTTCGATTTGTTTGGTCAGATTTAGATGAAGAGCGCGTGAGGCGAATCCGAGCAGTTGCTTCTGCAAATGCAAGCGCGCTGGCGAGTGAATTGGTGGGTGGCGCGGGTGAGATGTGGCCGGCCAGCAGCTGGTGTTCGCAGGAGTTGGGAGCGCGGTTACGTTCGGAGCCGTTGGTGCGCGCGCTGTTGCAAGGCTGTTTCACCAGCCCACCACATATGCGTGATCACGCGCTGGTTAATGGCTGCCGACTATTACGCGCGCTTATGCATTCGCATAGGTATTCTAACACGCTTTTATATTATTTTTATTTAAAGTTTTGTGTCTGTGCAAACTAGGTTTATTTATCTATTTATTTTTTCCAAACAAAAGCATGCCATAATAAATTTCAGTTGAAAATATTTTTGATGTAGACTTATTTATAGATTGATTCTATGTCATTAGTTTACAAATGGTATAGAAGCGGGCATACGTATATTTAATATGTGTTGTGAGGTAGTGAGGACGGTTCAGTGAGCGAGGAACAGCGGCAAAACGTGGAACGTGCTGTGGCGCCGCATTTACCACTGCTGCACCATGCACTGCTGCAGCAACCGCCAGACGGCTGGCGGGTGGGCGCAGCGCGTGTGCAGATAGCGGCATTACTTGCGGAACTCGTGCTCTCCGAGGTACAAGATGTGCACACGGCCATACAGAGTTTGGGTGAGACCGTATAATATATCGACGACGTTACCGCAGGGAACTTTTTTACATATACAAAGTTTATTATGTTGTTGACTGCCTTCATTTATTTATACAAAAGTAACTTACAGACCTAAACAGACGAGGCAGCCTAAAGCTTAAACAGTTAATTCATACAATATTTTTAAATATATATTACTATATATGTGTTTACCACAGGCACGGTGGGTGTGCTACTTGACATGTTCTTCTCGTTCCCGGAGAACAACTTCTTACATGCACAAGTGTGTACGCTCGTCGAAAATATCGCTAAGAACCTGACACAGGAGGATCGCTACTGGCAACAGGTAACTGCATCGACGTAGTGTTTGGCATTGAAATTTACACTTTATAAGGAGTAGGGTCCTTAACGCAGTGTTTACTGTTGGCTTATAATTTTTATAAAAGCCTAACGTAAACATTAAGAATAGTTTATGAAATCAGTTCTAATTATAACACAATAAATATATAAGTTATAGGTAAGTTTTAAGAAGTGTTTTTGAAACGGGTGAATCTTTAAACAACTATCTTTTTGACAGTTGTTGGTTGAAGGCGACCTGCTGACGCGCCTTATGGACACCTTTGAAAAAAACGAAGACAGGAAGTGAGTATCTCTGTTTGCGGTCGGGGTAAGTCTACTCTGACGAAAGAGGTAATGTATCAATGATGTTGTTTCTGCAGGGAGGGGCCGCGAGCCGGGCTGATGGGGCACACAGTGGCGCTGTGCCGCACGCTCTACTGGCTGCCGGTGCACCTATTGGCACGCCCTGATGTGCTGCCACGCTGGGAGACGTTCGTGGAGACGCGCCTTCAGCCTCTGGTTACAAGGCTCGATATGCCTCTCGTTAGTACATGAATGTTTATAATATATGTATAGTAAGTGTGTCATAGACGTTAAGAAATTACTGCTTGTCCTTGTTAATCGATCTGTCTATTCACTTTTTTCAATTATAAGCCGTCCGGTTACTCGAGAGCTCCTTTATTCATTACAAGCTTGACTTTAAATGTACAATGAGAACAAAAGTATAAATTGATTGCTTAATGTTGAGCTTACCTTACCTTACTAAACCTTTTTAAATAATATAAAAGATTTTGATAAAATGTACGCAGGATGATGTGTTATTTGCGCCATTCCGGACCTGGAGGCTTTGTATGTTATTAAGCGTAACTTAACATTGTATTGTACATCGGCAGGGAGGCGAGTATCCTTCGGCGACTTTCTACGAGGTATGCATGATTACATATTATATTAACTGTAATGATAATCAAAGCGAACGCGCTAACGGTGGCTTCACCGCAGCTATACTGTCCGAATTTGTGATGTATAATTGTCATGATTAAAATCACTGTTTCGTTTTATTCCTTACTAGCTTCTACCAGCTTCTTCGCTCGCGTCCATTTCGATTTTTACCCCTTGGGTTACATTATTGGCTTTTTAGGAAGGATCCTTATTTTTTTAGAAGTATAAAATAGCCTATAGTCCTATAGCCTTCCCCGATTCCTTCCCCCGAACGTATTATCCAACTCTGAAAAAATTGTTCAACTTGGACAAGCTCTTCCTGAGATTAATATTAATATAGATGCCAGTTGCCGAGATGTAAATTAAGTTGCAATAAATTAACAAGTGACGTTGTTGTTCTCAGACTGGCAATGTTGAGTTTACGTCGAGCTACGCCGAGAACGGGGTAAGTGTATCCCTATTTCTTGTCACGAAGTGTCTAGATTCTTATCCATCATCTGTCCATATTAAAAATATTGAAATTTAACAAGAACAAAAACATACGGAAAGCTTAGATACAGTATTTATTTTTAATACTAAAATTAACCGCTGTTGGCATTGGCTACACCATAACTTGAATTAAACAATAAAAATAAGTTAAAAACATTTTATTTTTCAAAGCTTGTTTTGAGCGAAACATTGGGCGATGGCGCTCACGAATCGGAGGACAGGGAGGACTTCGACGAACAGTAAGTATTCAAGTTCACGACTGGATTATGTCGTATATTTATTTATCGTGTTGTTGATTTTGTAAGTCTCCGTGTGGCTCTTAAGTCCTGCTACGTATTTAGTTTCGTATATATTTTTCTAATTTACTTAGGTTATAAGAATAAGTAAATGTGTGGTGTTCGTTTACAGAATGTGGGAAGACAACCCAACGGAAGTATTGGACATGGACGAGGCGGCGCAACTGTCCCTCGCCGATCAAGTTTCTCGTGAGTATGCTCTGCGTTGAGCTAAGTCGCCTGTGAGAACGTTAACTTTAGTCTCTACTCATTGAAAGTTGGCGTCATCATGGTTAATTAAAGATAATTCATATTGTAAGTGAGAGTTGCATTGATAGTAATGGAATTGTACTGCATCGACAGCGTGGGACGGCTCATGCGTGTGGGGTGGTGGCGAGCAGGGCGCAGCTAGTGCTGCCGACGAAGCCGAGGGCTGGGCGCAGTTTGGAAGTGGGGTTTGCCTGCCGCCCGTAGACCCCTTTGCTTCCCAGAGCACGTGGCCCGATAACGGTAGGTGTATAAAGTATACAATAATTTTAAAATAAAATACTTTATTTGTATAGGGTTCACATCAAAATGTAGCCAAGTAGAAACTTAAATTATATTTATGCCTCTATTTTTTTTTAAATCATCGTGTAGGTATTGTTAGGGTGTATGACTGATGGAGAGTTAAACTAATATCGTGCATCAAACTATAATTGTTTTTGTTATTTTCTAGAAAACTCGGAAGATGTCGACATCGCTCAGCTCCAAATACAAATGCAGAACATGAATGCGAAGTTCGGTGACGTGGCGGAGCTGACTAATAACTTGCTGTCCGCTATGAGCTGTATGGCGCCAGATGATCTCGCCACCATTGTCAGCGACAATGCTGCTCGGCTGCCTTTGACGATCAATTCTGATGCGCTCGCTGTGCCTCGGATTCCTACTCCGCCTCCCGTATCTACTACGCCCGCCCCACTCCCGATATCCACCTCATCCTCTGTGTCTCCCCCCGCTTCCGCTTCAGCAGTGGTAGCTACCAAATCTGACGACACACCCATTGCATTCGTCTCGCCTGCGGCAGTTGCTACACCGGCCATACCTCCCGAAGTCGCCACTACTCCGGCAACCGTTATTTTTGAAAAAGATAGCTTGAACGCAGTTTGGAATGTGGTAGGCGAAGATGTCGTTATAAGTAATGAAAATAGCGGGAATGATGGGGCTGTTAGAGATAATGCGAGCGCTAGCTGTGGAGTTGATTCGATTTGTGCGCAGTCCCCTTCTATCACGCCCTCCTCTTCGGACACGCCATCCGCGCGCGATAGTCCCTGCACCGTCCAATCTGGACCTAGTGATCGAAATGACGAAACGAGCGATGGCGCGCCCGCAAGCTGATCTGTCCGCGGGGCTCGCTCCGGCTCGCCGCTGCGTCGGCGCGTGGTCACGCCGCATCCGGACATGCCGCATTCCACGAACCGTGTGAAATCAATGTTAATTACTGTGTAACTTTGTAATTAACATTGATAAAATAATGTTCGTTTTTGTATAAAAACGTTTTTTTACTACATCGATACAATGATTATGTACATTTTTGTTAATATTAAGTTTATTATTATTTCATAAATTGTAAAATGATCAGTTTTTGATCATAAGACTGATGTCGCCGCTTGTAAATAATTAAATTAATCACAATATTGTTTTAAATTGAATCACGTGTTAGTGCGGACCTATCGCTGGACGTCCAACAGCATGTAACGTTCAGGTCGACGTGTGTACTTACGTTATAATTATCGTATGCAAAGGACCTAAGTGGAGGTCCGCCACTTGTTATCAGTACTGTTTTCGTTACCGTCGAAATCGTTTTTATGATTGATCTCCGACATTTTCTAATTGTTTTTAGTCTAGTTATATTAGAATTCAAGGGTATTCATAATCGTAAGGATACCTTTTAACGGAGTATTTTTGAACTGCCATTATTTCAAAATTACTCCACAGTTAAAATGTATACAACGGATGAAATTATTGTAAAATAGAATCTTTTAAACGATCAAATTATTGTAAATTTTTTTAGAGATTCTGTGTGAGCTTTTGCAAAAGAATTTGAATCGAGTCGTCCACGAGTTATTTATTTAAATTTACTTTTCTCTAAACACAGTGCAAAGATTTATGGATATTTGTGAAATATATTGGACCAGTTTATAATTATATATACAAATGATTTACACGTAACAATAGCGCCAGCGCGCGTGCAGCCGTGCAGGCGTGCGGGCGCGTCTGTAAGTATTAGCTGTACCGTAACGCGGCTTCCTGTACCTGTAAGGATTAGTTTTACATTTGTATTTAATATTGCCTCGATTTCTAAATTCCTGAAAGGGGACATTTTTGAATAAGAGCAACAATAATTATATCAGTAGTTCGATCGCATAAGTGTTGAAATGGTTTAGGCCACGGTGTCGACCGGCTTGATATCATCTACGTTGCTCAAGTTTCGCATTAGGTTTACAAACGGTCTTATGTCAACTCCATAAATTTTCACATCGCGGCCATTTCGAACTAGTCTCTAAAAGAGATTCTTGTAAATGAGTGGAACCAGATAGTACGCGTGCCCCAAACGTGTCATCGGCGTATTGCAGCGGGCCGTCGTGCCGGTCTGCCGCCGCCACAGCGACCATATCGGAGTATTTACATATCGACTTCCCGCCGGCCTCCTCCTGCCCTTCGTCACTCAGTGCCTTTGCGTCTCTTCGACTTGTTAATGGGTGTCACTCGTAATCGTGTGTACGATGAACTAGTTGTTTAACATTTTATTTGATTGAGCGATATTTTAAAACATTAGTATTGTTAAGAGATCGGCTTGGCCCGTCACTCGAACACAATTAATTGTTATTATTTATAGTAGGTAGTTAATGTTTGCTCGTTGTGTAGTAGTGAGAGAAGTGGAATGATATGTTAGTCTAGTTGCGAAGTTGCGAGTGTGATTGAGTGTGGGTGTGGCGAACTTGTCGTTCCGTGGTGATACGTAGAAAAGTATTCAGTTCTGTCTCTGAATTTCTTTATATTGAAACGAAGGCAGGCGCTGCAAGTGCCGCTGCTCAACGTTGAGCTTTGCGTTCGTATAAAATTATCGTAATTTGAGCGAACTTTATTCACTTTGCTGTTGTCAGTTTTAAAACGTTCTATACTACGATTTCGTTTTTGGTTTCTGATTAAATTGTTGCTTATTATATGAATTACGATTATAATTATTAAAAATAATTGTTTCTGTTATCGCAATCGTAAAGGTACAAATTATAATTAAGGGATGGGCAATATTATAATTTTGGATTTTTTTTCATCGTTTGTAAATTTTAAGAAGTCTATTATGGTATTATTTAACAAATGTCGTTAGGTCAACATAATTAAATCTAAATAGACAAGATTTACCACTCGCTCTGAGCGATATTCTACAATCCCGCGGCCTTACTGCTTAACTCTCTAATACTTAAAACTTGTTCTGTTCGAAACATTATTGTAAATCTCTTAAGTGGAAAATGAGACTTATGTTAAGCTAGGGATTATGAGTGAGGCTGAAAGTGTTTTGTTACGATACAAATGTGATAGTTTATTGAATTCTTTTACAGTCGTGGGAGATTTGTGTTGAAATAAATTGATTTAAGTTGTTACGTATAGGCAATGTCGTGTTCACCTCGGAGCGTTGCGTCTAATGACCTAGGCCGTCATTCTCACTTACTATTTTTATTATTATTTATTTGCTCTATTCGCTAAGGATTGCAGCTTAAAATGAAATGATTACTGGTTTTCCTGCAACGCTCTTTTTCTACAGACATGTTCTGGTATTTCCTTGTTGGTCGGTGTGAATAGGTGATATCGGTCTTAGTTTTAAAGTTTTCTCCAAAGTATGAATGTGAGATCCTTTTATACATATTAAGCAATCATATCTCTATTGTTTCATTATCATAACTAGGAAATTGTGCAATGTATAGCTCCAAGCTCAGATATGCTACGTTTATGTGCTGAAAGTAG
Source organism: Hebomoia glaucippe (assembly GCA_025727935.1). NCBI lineage: Eukaryota > Metazoa > Arthropoda > Insecta > Lepidoptera > Pieridae > Hebomoia > Hebomoia glaucippe. The sequence goes on from JAOSYY010000007.1 coordinate 11,152,202, forward strand.
CCCGATACCCACTTGGGTGTTAACGGGCGCGTGCGGGCGTCGGACATATAATCGAATGTGATCTGCGAATTTAGGCGGGCGTCGCTGCGTCACGCGCCTTCCACAAAATTGATCGTATATTTATCGGCTTCTAATGTGTAATAATTCTAAACATGTACATTTAAGTGTAAGATGAAATGTATTATACTCGTTGTGTAAGGGTGCACACACGATGTTACTGTATAATTTAGTGCGCTTATAACATAATGGAGTTGTAGTGAGGTATGACGTCACGCAGGCGACGCCCATCGAAAGGTGCTAACCGTAAGTCTATAGTCTGAACACTACGTATGTTTGTATATTATTATATTATAATATTATGTTTAATAGTTAATTTGATATAGTAATAAAAATGTCTTCTCTCCTCCATCCAGTACAACGAGTGTTCAAACATTGTGACCCTGTTGCTCTGATCAATGAGGCGAGTGGTGCGGGCGAGGCGGACAATTAATTACTGTCTAGGTGTACAAGCAATGTATATTAAAACCACGCGTCGTTTAGCACCGCTTTTCCTCAGCTCGCTTTATCGGTTTTCTAAGACAGACATCCTGTTTTGTCCAATTTCATTTAAAATGTAAGCGATTTGTAAGATACATGAAAGCAGCAAATATATATAATGTTTGAGAATTGTGGTTGTTTAATTTAAAAACTAACTACAATCTGCGGATAGCACAATCACGTTTTACACTGATCTCACGTATAAAGAAAGAAGGCTTCAGTCTAACAGTTGTTACACTATTTATACTACACTATGGAGATATTAAAAATATTTCACTCAGTAGAGTACGTTGTTTAGAGACCTACAGTACATTTATCAAGTTTGGTCTCACAAACCTTACGGAGCGGATCGCATTATAAGTGTACAATCGGCTCGAATTTTCTCCCAATAATACACTTCCTTTATATATTCTTACATTAGAAATGACGTTCAACCAAAGTGTAATAATAGCTCATTTCAGGTCCAGTAAATAAGCTTTTCCTTTAAAATATTAAACCGTACAATTAATTCTTTAGTCAGTAACCCAAAAACAGTTAAGAATCGTCTAGACTCCTTTTGTCAGTTTTTTAGCAAAAAATAACTCATTAAAATCAATGAAAACGAATAGGAGCTACGATACTATAAAAATAAAAAGGCATTATAGTTTGATATAGTTTATTTTCATATTATATTTATATATAATGACTAATACAATTGTCTACCAAACTAAATAATATAATTCAACAGCGCTATGTACAATTTGTATAATATATGTAGCTCTGACGTCGGTAAGTAGTGAGGCAGTCCTCAACGTAAGCCGGTATTGACCTCTTTGAACAACAATTGATAATCTGTTACAATTGTTTATTTACACATCTTAAATTAGATTAGTCCCATAATTGCAAAATGAAATGATTTTACCTTTCAGATTTATCTACGAGCTTTCAAGTTAGTGTCAACTTAAGTCAATTGGTGCCAGCTAACAAAAGTCTGAAATATAGAGGCAGTTTTCTAAGATCGTGACATAAATTGCGTCTTATTATGTGTCTTTCAAGCAGTCTCTGTATTCTAGAAAGAGCATTAAATGTAGATCACTAATCAAGTTGATATTTAAATTTTGATAATCTTAATTTAAATACATATTTGATCTTAGATTATTGGTTTAATAATAAAAATAGTCTCTAGGTTAAGTAATGTTAATTAAATTGCACATATTATATCAGGTTATAGTAAGGTTACTTGAACTAAGAAGAACTTTTTAATTCAGCAGTCCTTGCAAGTCAAATAGTTTAGAAAAACAGTTACATGGAATGTTCTGTTTTCTAAATCTGGACTTGGAACACTGCTTAGATAAAATTCACAACTAAACGCTCGCTCTAAAGCCATATACACAATTAAGTCACGATTTGAAATTACGAGCCCGAGTGCAACTTTAAAAATAAAACCGTTTAATAAAGGAGTATATATTGCCTTTCCGTATGAAATCTTCGAATAAATTGTTAGTGCTCGGCTATAAGATAAAAGTAAATAAATGACTATAAAAAATATTTTCAGCGTTACTAGAAATTACTGGATTTTGGATTTAGGTTTAATAATCTATTTATTATAACTTAGCAGTTCAGCCTGTTTGTGATGAACACCTATAAAAAGTCGTACCAAATTGAGGACTGCTACTTACAACGAATAAATTGTGTCTTCGGCAGGTAGCGTGCGGCCTCATACCGTAAAAGTTGTATGAGGAAATAAAATTCAGTGATCACTTTCAAGAACTGTGCTTTGATTTCTTACTTTCTTTGTTACAATAAGGCTAATATTATTTAATGTTTTTAGTATAACCAGTTGGTTAGGTAACTGAAACAGTTAAAATATTTGATACTAAATATCTTATATTTTCAGCGAAAGCGTGCTACATTAATAAGGATTTGGCTATTATTCGTTATACAATTTTATATTTCCATGATTACATAGTGAAAACTTTATTTTCAGGGACCCATATACCTACGCAATAATACTCGAGTGGGCATAGTCATCCGATTTAGTTAAATATTAAACGGAGTTAAATGTTTATGTATGTAGCACGCCTTGCGCTGCGGTGTACGACGAACTTTGCTCCGAGGCCGTTTGCACATTTTTAAAATTCGTTAACACTCAACCTGGCTTTAATTATTATATACATAGAGGCCTATAATTTAGAGTGAGACAGTATTATTGCAAAGACTTCTGCAACGTGAACAACGTAAGTCGGGGGTGGTGCAAGACTAAGGCTAGGTTCGCTACACGCGCCTAGCTAATATATTATATTAACTTTATAAAACTCGCAACAGCTAAACTGAGTCAATATATATATAGATATACGAAAATATTGTATCTCCAAAGAAATCTCGAACCACCACTAAATATTTCCAACTCAGTTATAAAATATGCATTTAGCTTTAGTGATATAGTCTGACTCGACGTTATTTAGTATTGTACTCATATTCCACGTCGCAATTATTAACAATAAATCTTATCGTAAGCGGAACTAACTCTTTTCCGACTTTGAGAAACAAAACGTGTTTACAAGTATAATAACAATAATAATTACTTTTATATGTACAAAATAGTAAACTTTGGCATCCAACATTTATACACAGCTGAGGACGAATAAGGAGTTTATTATGGAAATTCAATGATTCTAGCAATACTTGTGAAAGATGACAGCCGGAGCAGATTTGTCGGCGATAAAGGCCGCAAGCCGAGGCACAGCGGCGGGTAACTGAGGAAATAAGAGAGGCGGAACCGATACCAGAAGTCACGCATATAATTGTGAAAATATGATTGCCAAGCAATACCACTGCCACTTGGCCAACGGAGCCGGCGCCTCCACCGCGACCTACACGAACTCGGATAGCTCGGCTTTGAGGTTTAACTTTGCCATATATTATTATTATAAATTTACATTAGTCAATAATTATTAATCATATCATTTTTAATTCTAGCGACACCGACACGACACCGATTGGTCTGATTTATTGGGCTGGCAACCCGCACGTTAGTATTGCTATCATTAGAGGCGCGGTCTGTAGTTCGCGCCTCGACCACAGGACATAACCACTAAGCGTATTTGCTCACCGAATGACTAAGTGTGCTTTATAAAAATACATAAAGATAATATATTATTAACTAATTAACTTGAAGATAAATTTTATAAGGCATATATTTTATATACACGTAATTTAAATTAAGTAGTATTTGGTAAAATAACTATAAAGAGTGTGTTTATTAAAATAATATAAGAATTAAATTGAATAAAGTATAAAAATAGAAGTGATCTCGAGTGGGCCTCGAAGGAATCTCGGCGAGAATGTAACAGAATTATTGTCATCCAATGCTTACATCTCCATTCATTTAACATATTTAATTAATTTATCTTTATTATTACTTTATACAGATCAACATTGGCTATCACTATCACTATCACGGTAATCAATTCATTTACGACCATCTGTGTCTCTCAAAAATTACATCTACTTGTAGGTCAATAATAATAATAGCAACATTAAATAATCTCATATTTATGCATTAGTGTAACGTCTCTAAACGAAATATTATTCTCTATGTAACAGAACACTATGATCATCTTTAAAATTAACAGAATTAACATTGGTGCCATAACATGACGCATTGCACCGCACAGAGCGGAGCGGTGCCCGCAGGCGGACAAACCACACGAAAACCTCTGATCGATTTAATTGTATAAAAAGTTTACAGTAATGTTTACTATTTACATTAACCCATTTCGAGAATGCGAATGGTATATACAAGGGTGAATGGCTCCTAATAGAGTAATAATCTTAAATTCTGTGAAGAAATAAAGAAGTGAAGGCTTGCGCCAGGAAATCGTGAAACAATGGAAAGGGGTGGAACGCAATCAGAGAGTTATCGAGCGACTGCGACAGAACTATGTGCTCTAACTATGAGCGAGAAAGAGAGCGAAAATATTGTGCGTTCGTGTACCTCTACGACGTCTAACTGTAATACTACGGGACGCTACGCCGTTCTACAAGGCGCTTCGCCGTTCTACGGGGGCTACCACGTTCTAAGGGGACGTTAAGCTCTACGCGACAAGGGTTAACAACCCTGTAAGTATACGCTACAAAAATTGTAAATGTAATATATTTTAGTATATAAGTCTGTCGGCGACCCGAGATCGATGACGTCGCACTGCTACAGCAGAACAAAACGCTCGACTCGTTATAAAGTTATAGCGAATTCTTTGAAATTCTCTTAGTTTGTACAAAATTCGTTACAATACACGTCTGCACGTCCACACACGTGCGTGTTCGAGATTCTCATTACGTCGCATTGAATAGTTATTGAGGTCAGCGAGTCGAGGGACGCCTCACAGTTGGTACCACTTCTTGTCCTTGTATTTGAGCATAAGCTGGTGCGCGGAGGATGAGAATTGTGCGGCCTCTGAGTGCATGCGTTCCGTCTTTTCCTCGAGCTGCGACAATTTGTCTCCGCGTTCTACCACGAGCTGGTGTGCACGCGCTACCTCACTGGTGGCAGCCGACGCGCGCGCCTGTATCCCCTCAGCGCCCGGAATGTGCTTAGCCACCGTGCGGTTGGGCTTGCCGCTGCTTTCTCCAACTGTAAGATTGGAGAATAGGAACATAAAGTGGTTAATGTGGATATCTTTACTTCGCAGTATTGAAAGCAAGTAGATTGTTAGAAGGACGAATTTGCAAATTATTTTCGCCATTTATTTATAACTTACATAATTCCTCTCTGTCGAGAGGTCTAACTCCGCCCCCGAATAATCCTCGGAAGAAGCTCTCTTTGGGAGGTTCGGGCATGTCGCGCGGGAGGAATAGTTCACCCATCATTTCGTTCAATTGTTGACTAGTAGACAAACACACAAGAGTTTGGGCATTATTGACAAGACTTCAAATAAAGTAAGGTATTATCTATATAGCGAATTTACTCACCAGAACTCCGAGTCGATGGTGAATTTCTGCAGCTCGGAGGGCGAGGCCAAATAGAGGCCATGGCCGCGGTTGCTAAAGCAGAAGGTCCGCGCTATCCTGTAAGGCGCCGTGCGCGACGCGTACATATTTACTCGCGCTACTAGGCTTTATTAGCACAGTTAATTCATGAAAGTAGTTACATATTTGATTTCAATTACTTCTGCACTTATTCACATCGTGAATCTCATGTTCGATTTTTCAATTCGAGGAGTGTAGACATTTGTCACGTATAGGCATATCAAGTCATTTAATTGATTTTCTATAGAACTGCTAATCATATTCATTCTTAATATATGTATCATTACAAAGGATAAAATTAAATGTCTCACCTGTGATCGAATCCTTGGCATTCTTACTGGTCAAAATTTTTAATTATATCTAGTTGTACTAAAAAGCGGACATGGAACTAAAAATCAAAAACCTAAAGACGGCACGGTAGATCATGCAACAGCTGCCATGCTCAAGACAACAGAAAAGTGAAACAAGGGAGTTCTAGAAGGATACGAAAGAAGAGCGGTGATTGGGCACACTGTGGGTAGAGTTGAGTACGTAGTCGAGTGTGGCGTGTGTGTGTGTGTGGTCACTCGACCGTAGGGCGGGGGTTCGCGGCAAGCGGGTCGGGGCCTGGACTTGAGCGAGCGAACTCTTATTTTACATGACTACTTACATTATTACTATATATATTTTATAAGCATAATTCGTGGCAAACATAATGTGACATCAGTGTTGTGTTGCGTTTTCTTTATTATTAGTTGCAGTCAGAAGCATTTAAAGTTTCGAATCATCGCCCATGTCCTGAGAGTGGGGTAGCGAGAGGAGCGGTCGGGTAACAAGCGTCCGGCGGGGAGGGGCGGTACATGGAGCACTAACATGTCTAACGAAGGAGGCGAGGCCGCGCTGAGCGACTCCGCAGCGATGATGCGGGGTACAGGTACATGAGTAACGCAACCGCTATGGACGAAGACTTACTGGTCCGTGTCCTCGTTTACAATGAGTTGTTGGCCCCAAATGGAGAGCATCGGGTCTACGATACCTCTCTGTTTGGACTGTGTCTGGAAGCTACCAGGAACACAGGCACGGTCAGTCACAGAACTCGTCGCGCGCTGCCCCCTCCATCGCCATACAGCGGGGGGCAGCGCGCGGCTGCGCTGTGCGTTAGTGTAGTGAATATGATAATGTCGATGGTAACATATGTGGTGGCACAGGGTCATTCGTGGCAGTTATTGGTTTCTATAGTGCGTCGGGCTCTAGGAGCATTCAAATGTTCACAGGGTGACGGCGGGCGGGCACCGAGCCGCAGGGAGCGGATGCGATCTTGTGGTCCATCATCATGGGTTGTGTTCGTGTTCGTCCGATTGAATCAAAATAAAAGTAAAGTGTGCCAAATATTGAAAGCACAGGAGGTGTTCGACAGACTTCTAAATTTGGACTACTTGTGATTAAAAATCGATAGCCACTAGCACCCAACGGCGGTCGACCGCCTGGCGCTTCCGGGCCGCGCCGAGCGGGTCTACCACTGACTTAGTCGCTCGGCTCCCAAATGATAAAGTAGCAGATGTGGACTGATCGTGAGCGACGGTGGATGAAATTGTAAAATAGCAAAGTTTAAATCTTTCAGCGTAAAAATACAGCATTCTCATGCTGGTATTGCGAAGCTAGTTACACCTAGATTATGTAAAAAGCTGTTTATCATTTAGTGCCGCAGTCGGTGCGGAGGTGCATGGGCGGGCGGGGGACGTTGAGCGTGGGCACCGCCTTGGGCGTTCCGCACCGACTTCTCCATTTGCCACGTCTCATTAATATTTTAAAGGTAGTATTTTTATAAATTAAGGTACAGAAAATTGTTTTCGAACCTTTCACTCGATGTAAGGGAGCGATGGTTTTGGATACTTCAAAAAACAATTTTCTGACGCGTAAAAAGTGAATAGAGTAAAAAGGATGAATTTTTGAAAGATGGGATATACGACTAAATCTCACCTGAGTTCGGAGAGTGGTAAAAAGTCTATATGTAGGAGAGGCCTGAGCGAAGGCAGGCTGTAGGCCGACAAGTGACCCGTGGATAAGTAGCTCACGAGACACACGCTATCTGTTAATAGATAGAAAATATATTATTAATGCCAGATATTGGGATACATATTTATTATTTTGTAAAAAACACTATTAGTAGGTAGCGCTTCGCTTGTTTATCAGTACCTTTCAAGCTGACGATCTCAGCCTTAACGACGAAATCAGTATCGACGATCTGCTGCCGATAAACGCAGTTCTGGCTGGGAAGCGCCACGACGCGCGCCTGCTTCTCCGATGCAATGACTACAAACTGACGGTCGGCAGCTTCCAGCGGGACAGGACTCGTGTGGCTACCGTGTCCGCTGCCGGAGGAACTTTGTTTTGTAGGTGTTCGTTCTCGACGTTCGCGACTCTGAAAACAATGCAGCAAAATTTCTATGTAACGAGCGGACGAGCAGAAAACAAGGTAAATAAAATTTTAAGAACACTTACGTCTTTACTGTCGTCTCTCCAACATTCATACGAGTAGGGGATTAAAGCACCGTTACAATCCAGAAACGACATCGTCAAGATTGAACCTTTTAACCTAAAAATAGGGGCACCTGGAAAATATGTATATTAAATTGATATATTAGAAAAGTGCGGCCTGAATGTGTAACGGCTAGATCTTACCGCCAGTGGAGATGGCTACGGGCTGAGTGTGCCGCAGCTCCGCTTCGGGTAGACTGATTGCCATCGTGACCACCGATCCCTGCGTTGTGCCTATCCAAAGTGTTGGCACCGATGAGCTTGGATCTGGTAAGATTTACAAGTTATGAGATATACTAGATTGATACACGCTTCATTTAATAACCGTAGCAGGTTTCATTGCCCTCTGTCTTATTTTATTACCTGACTTCCTGATGTAGCTATCCGCGAATGCGAGACACTGGATGCCCTCTTGCGAAATGTTCTCCAAGCTGGACATGCTGCTGGAGCGGGAGCGCGAGAACGAGCTGTCCAGCTTGTCTACGCGACCCGTATACATAATACACACATGTAATCCATTCCATTCGTGTAGACTTTATCTCTAGCCAAAAACCCATCACCATACGAGATGGTGGAGAGTTCTTAGCATAGTCGGTGACAGAAGATCATTTAACTTCGATATTCACATTAATGCGGTTACATAACTAAGGAAATAATTCAAATATGGCGCGAGTTTAAGTTTTAAAGGTCGTCCATCACCGAGTTAAAAGTTAAAAGATAGACTACGGTTTATGACAACTGGAGTTAAGTGCGGTTGTGAAATTAGCTAGTGGTATGTCGAGTGCTCGATTTGGGAATACAACATAACATGCTACGAAAGGATGTCGGTTGCATGCCCGTCCAGTCTCAGCTTATTTGCACATCCGGCGGCCAGGTCTCGGCTGCATTCTACTGCTTGAGCACAACTCCGAACACAACTCGCTTACTCCCATACATTCCATCGTTAGCTAGCGATACACTAAGTTGATGTCATGGTTATAGCGTACAAAGCATACATAAATAAGAATTAACTACACAATAACAGCGACAATGGCGCCATAGTGTTATGGAGGATGGGTGTGTCGTCGTTCGCGGTAGCTCTACTTTTAATCGGGCATAAACGTACGTCATCTATAAATTAACCTTTTAAGGACTTTCACTAAATACATCTAGTAGCGAGTGCTTCAGTCCCTAAAGACGTATAAAGAAGCTCTTTCTTGGACGGACAGATCAGTGCAAAGCGAACACATAAAATGTTTACAATCCATATAATAAACATTATAACTACGTGTAGCAGGGTGACATTCATCAGTGCTGGCATGCGTTAGTGCAGGCATGTGCCAGTGTTAGCATGCATCAATGCTTTTATATATAGGAGAATACCATAAGCATACATAGACAAAACGACACTCGAATATAGAGGCAGCCAAAAACGAGCCATATTAACTTTTTGCTTTGTGGTCGAGCTAGAAACAAAAATAACAACATGTGATCAACTGATCTTAGTATAACATATTAGATGAAATTATCGACAGCGCTCACAGGAAGTTAAAATACTGAAGAAGTATGTAAGGAACCAAACGTTAATAGCAAAAAAATTGTAAACGACCGCTCGAGTGAAACAGTTCTGTAACGATTAATAAAATAACTTTGAAGGCAAAACTAATAGATAAGAATAAGAAAAGCTTCGTTTGTAATGCACAAGTGGGAACAGTGACGACGGTCACGGTCCGTCCAGCGAGCGATAGCGGAGTAAAAGAGGATAGTTTTTAGTAGTAAGTCACCTTAGTTAGACGTATCTAGGACATGCCGCAGTTTGATAGTGTGCAGTTAATGTGCAGAGTACGAGACATCGCTAAACACAGCCACAATTTCGAATCTAAGGAAAATAACAATCACCTACGGTGCGAAATTAAAAATGTAATAAAATAATAAATGTAAAATAGATGCTATGTTCGGGTACCATTAGGTTGCATTATTTGTAAGTACTCCATAGATGCGACAGACTGCGGAATAGTCGGTTCTGTATGAACAAAAACCACAACACGTTACAAGCATGGTCACTCGGATGTCAACGACGAGCGCCCGAGTCGCCATCCGCGGCCCCGGGGCGGCCGGGGGCCGGGGCGCGAGGGTACGCTCGCTTGACCGAACGGGCTACACGGCAGCGCTATGGATGGCGCACCTCGGCGCGGCTCGCGAGACGCTAGCGGCACAACACAGGACAGGCGCGACTACGTGGAGTAACTAACGAGTTAATATAAAGTGGTGAGTTTTGTGGCTTTGATTACCTATTAAATGATTCCGATCTGAAAGTTGAAATAAAACAAAATAAATACACATGAACTCGACGCATGCATGTCGCGCTGTGTAAGCTGTTCCATACGAAATGCTCGCTCGATGCGTTGTATGAAATCAATGATTTAATTTCAGAACGATTATTTTATATTTGTAATGTATCGTCAACGTAAGGTGAGAATCTGATGATTATTAGCGTCTTAATTATATAATAGGTTGGCATATCTTCGGATTCATAACCTTAAGTTTTGTTACAAGTTTCAGTAATGGAAAAAGTAAGTTGAGTTAGTGTAGACAGTATAATGAAAACAACAAACTAAAGGAAAATAAATAAAAGAAGATGTGGGTGAGCTCACTTGACGAGTGTGAGACGGCGAGCGTTCGACCGAGCGACTCATCCAGCCGAAAAACAAAATCGAATCGAAAAATATAATGAAAGAAGAGGAAATTGCGACTGCTTCAGAACGGAAAGACGAGAGCGGACTTATAAGGTGACTGTACTACCAAAACTGCAATACTGTCGCGTGGTGAGCAGAGAGTGTTGCGGGGCGGGGGGCGCGGCGTACACGTCCGACGCGGTGGACAGGCACTTGTGCAGTTTGCGGGTACCTTGCGAGCGCGAGCGGCGCACCCGCGCACCCGCCGCTGGCCCGCCCGCCGCGCTCGTCGCACCCGCCACGCCCACGGCCGCCGCGCCGCCGCCCGGCCCGTTCATCTACAACACAACACACCGTCCCTCCCGCCACCTGCGCCCGGCCCTTGGGTACCACTCATCTAACGAGGACCTCCACGCGACTTATAGCTATGCACAATATGAACCTATTACTTTTAAGTGACTTATGAAAGAAACAAATAACACAAAGCGAATATCACGACTACGAAAATTATGACGCGGTCAATAGTACATACACAGTGTGTAGACTGTTAATCGTTAGACATGTACACAAGTTCCCGGCCGAAAAATCGGGCGCGAGAGCGGTTAGTGAGGCGCGACCAGACCCTTGCTCCCGCCGTTAGTTGTTATCTTAACTAACTCTTGAATTCATACCTATTCTCTTGGGGACTTCTATAACTTCCTCATTAGTTTCATCTCCAATGTTTTGTTCGTTTCTTGTGCAAACCTTCGCTACATACTCTCCTGAAGAAAGCACAACGGTCAAAAGGGAATATCAAGTTAACGGCGTGCGAGCGCGTGGCCGCCGAGCGCTACGGGTAGCTACTTAGCTCATTGTAGACGCAAAGTCACAAAGACTGCGAAAGGGGCCTAGGTTAGATGCACTAGTATTTAAATGATTACTTTTGAAATTTACCAAAGAGATCTGCAAATAGATATCTTAAGCAGTTGGAGTCCTCGTCGGATGAAGTCTTGTCCTTGGAAAATAAAAACATTGTTCATTTATCTAACGATCGATCGTACATGTCACCGCGAACGCGTACTCGTCCTATGTACATAATTACCTAAATATTCCTACTTAACAATCCCATCTTAATATTAAGTAATAAATTAATTCAATTGAAATAAATAAAAAGCCAAATATCACAAAAAGCAGAAAGCATACTCGATGTTAATGTTTATACTTAATATACTTAAGAGGAAAGTATTTATAAATATGGCATTTAGTTTGCTTTATTTACATTTTGTCGTTATCGCAAAAGCAAACTACTCTGGCCTAGGAATCAAAAAGTCTATCTGTTAAGTCTACGTTAGTAGAAAACAAACCAAAATTTGCCAAACCATTACCATTCATATGAGAACGATGCCTAAGCTACGTCCGTGATGTCGCTAGTGCTACCGGACCCGCGTGTTTCGCGTGATGTATGAATGAGGGGGAGATGCTCCGGAGGTACTTACTGAAACGCCGCATCAGGTTGCCGGCGAACGACTGGCCCTGCGGAGCGGGTTGCTTCTTCCGCAAGTCTTTAACCGACTCCTGCTTGGTGTATTTTATGTTTGGGACTGATAGTAGCCTTTGTTCTCTTTGGTCCCGATCGTCTTTTTTTTTACTTTTTTGTCGAGGCGGTCGGGTCGGCCTGCCGTCTTCATCAAAAAGAGGTAGATTATCAGGTCTGATAGCCTTCTCGTCGTCTCCGAGCTTCGAAGGTGAAACATCTGGTGACGACTCTTGGCGATCTTTATCTTGCCATCGTTCCTGTAACTCTTTATGCATTCTATCGTAAACATCAGACGATCTCTTTTCTTGTAATTCCCTATGCATCCTTTCAAAAACATCAGAACAGACGCGTAGCGGTGAAGATAATTGGCTTCTATCTTCTTCAGAAAGTTTTTCTTTTAGATCTGCGGCTTCGGGCGATTCGTCGTTAGACTGCAGAGCACTTTCAGGTTTCTCGGTTGACTCACAATAAAATTGCGAGTTACTTTTGTCTATGACTTCCTCGCTATCTGCGGGAGCAAACGCAGCTTTCAGTTTTAGGTCGACTTTAGAAAGCTGGCGCTTCAAATTAAACGTTTTCCAAGGAGTGGACTTGCGTCTCGTGTCGAGTTTCGGATCTGGCAGAGCTTCCTCCGCGGGCTCCGGGCTCGCCGGCGACTCCTCCAGCTTCAGGGAGAGGGAAACATCATTTTGTTGTTACGCGTGCGGTAACGTTTCGTTAATTGGACTTGAATGAATATGGCCTTCTAAATATCTATCCATCAGTAAGGAATGATCGTTATCGTAAAAGGGTTATTGTAATCTACTTGTGTTCAAGAGCTTTACATATTGGTCGATACTGATACAAAGTTAACGAAGCGGTTTATCGACGGAGGAAGAGTAGCGCCGGTGCGGCTACAGTGATGCGTGGATAAAAGTGAATCGAAGCTAGTAACAAATCTCTAAATGCCATGCTGTATCTACCTGGACAAGCAGAGAAGTTGATTAACTCTACACATTTAACAAAATTTTATATTCCAAAGAATATTTTATGGCAAACGAGGGACGACCGTGCCAATTTCCTGGCTCTTGCAACATAAACTTTAAACAAATCAAAACGCAAATTAAATTAAACTGGTCAACTTCGGCCCCGAATAGTTTTCAGTCGTAGCGTTCCATAACTCTAACGTTATCTACCTTTTTGAAATTATACTTGTTAAAACAGTTGTATCTTTTTTGCTAATACATACATAGTTATAAACTTTGTGAAATTCTATATGTGGTCAGGGCATAAAAATCCGAAAAGGTTACATTTATTAAGTGTGGGATAAAAGACATGTGTAAGTATCAGGTCAGGTCGGTAGACCTTGTGTTGTTCAATTTTATATATCTATATATATAGATAATACAAAATTTATAATTTATTATCATTATGCTACATAATTTAATTCTCGGAAACTTACTAATAGAAACGTAGTAGTCGTAATAGACACAGTGGTAAAAATATATTATGAAAGTTAATTTACGATGTAAAATAGAAATCAAGGTTTGCGTTTTTTTCGATTAAACTATAAGAAATATACATCCTGAGAGTATTATATAAATGATGTATTTGTCATAAGGCGGGTGGCGTAAGCGTCAACTCAGTACCTGATCCAGATCGGGCGAGCGTCGTTCGGCACGCGGCGCGGTCGGTTCGGGTAAGTACAATGCGTGCGCGGGCAGCGCTGCCACTAGCGCGCGCCGCCACATGTCAAGCACTACTACGCCGCGCTCGCCGCCCCAGGCTATGCTGTACCAAACATGTCATCGTCTTTATTTATTTATTTAGTTAGCAGAGAGATATAACTTATTCCTTATTCTTTCGGTGCCACTCTAGTTATCTGGTCAAGGCGTGCAAGGCTCAACTCTGATTGACAATCGAGCTCCTACATTAAACGCATATAATATATGTATTTTGATTAGGTTTAAAAAAAGTTATATCAAATAAACGCTTGTGTTTACGTGTAGATAGAGGAGCGCGTTGTAGTTATATGAGCCGACGTTGTTGAAAATATACACGTGGTATACTTTTTTTTTATTCTACTCGTGGCTGCATATATTCTTTTGCTTAAGTCGGATTATAATAGAACTGGACTCAAAATTTTAAAGCATATCATGTTTGTAAAATGAATACAAATTTACTAACAGTCCATAAGAGGAGTTGATGGTGAGTGCGGCGATAGGGTGCGGTGGCCCCTGCTGCAATGCGACTAGTGCTGCTTGGAAACCGGCCGCACGACGTGCTCCACCCGTACCCGCACAGCCACGTACACGAACGCCCCCCGCCCCGCCGCACCATGCCCCCGTCTGGTATAACAAATATGATTGTATAGTCGTAGGTGCAACTTAAATATAACAAATAAATAAACACTACATAGTAAAACGCCTACCCGGCGTGTTTCCCCGTCATCAGGTGGCCGGCCACACGATGCCGAACGCCCGCCTTCCGCTTCGGGGGATGCTCCTTCCTCTGCAGCGTCACTTATCACAGGTATTTCTAGTACCTACATATAAAGATAAATTCATGGAAGACTGTTATTTTATATTTCTAAAATTATTTTGTTACACACGTAATTTGAGCTGACATCAAAGTTAAAACGATTACGTCACAACGTCTCCTGTGGAGAGCTGCAGCGTTCGACTAACATGTGTTTCCGCGGTGAGTTCTTGCTTGCGAAATTTGAAAAGCAGCACGTGTCCATGCGGTAGCGCCACGCACAGTCTCCGTGACTCCGCGCATAACGCCACGTGCTGGATACCCAGCGGGCTCTCTTCCTCACTGCTGCCACTACCTACACCGCTACCGCTGCCACTGCGCCGCTCGAATACTGCCCGCAACGACAACAATATAGTAATTTCTTACTTTATAACACATATCCAAACATTCATTAAAAACCAAGGTGGCATACCTTTCGCACATTTCAGTTTGTATAGAATTTGCAGAGACCCTGCGCTCGCGTCCCAAAATTTTACGCTACCGTCTGCATGGCTGTAAAAGAACTTAAGGCGATTACTTTGACAGTATAAACGAAATTAATTCAATAATTCAAGAAAAGTATGTAATTCTCATAAACACAAAATAAACGCGAATACAAGCAGCGCTCACCCTGTGAGTATGATCTCGCTGTAGGAGCAGGAGGCTGGGGCCCATTCACCACCATCTATCGGCCACAGCTTCTCACTAAAGCCGGCCGCTTTTTTGTTACCCTGTCGGCCTACAGAGTAGAATGCGGGGATCTGAAAAAAATTCGGATCGGAAATTTCATAAACACAACTTCACGTTAACCTTAATCAATTCCTTAATTAGAAGATTAGAAACACCATAAATAATCAATTGAGTTATCAACACTGCAAGACCCGCGTCATATGCCGTGTCTAAATTATTTCAGAGAAACATGCCATTCTGTTTTAATTACACAAATAAGACAGAGACATCATGCATATCTCTACTCGTCTAGGCTTACTTGATAAGCTTGTTTTCAGTTTTGCCAGTTACCTATTATAACGCATTTCCGCTTTATTGGCAAAACGCGGACCAGTTTTTGAAATTTTATGATAAAAATCAAATTAAAACGTTTACAGTTGTGATGAAAAGTGCTAATTTTTAAACGAGGAATTATCAAAATCAGCAATAGCTTGCGGAGTACTTAGAAAATAGAAAAAAAAACTTTCACTCAGAAAACAAATTACAGGTGATCGGTGAAAACGCACTAGCATTCTCAGCATTTTATTCCCTGTATTTCAGTTTTTTTCTTACTTTTTTTTATCTCAATATTTTTGTGTTTCGGAGTCTGGCAACACGGTTCGGCCAAATTGATTAGGGAGTTTTGTTATTGTAAACATCAGGTCGCCATTCGTTTTGTCGTTTGAGTTAAATCCGCTACGCTTTTACAATCTAACTAGATCGTTTCACTAGATGGCAATATATTGTATCACTAATGCCATCTATTAGAAAATAGAAGAAAAGAAAAATAGCCAGTTGAATGCCCAGTTTTAGGGCGATACCATTTACTTGTACTAAATGGTGTCTCTTTATGTTATCTACTTTATGTTGATGTTGTATTTCACTAAGATTTCTGAGAAACAACAGTGCAAAAAGTGAAGAGTGGATGGTGTCTACAAGTAGCGACTTATAGCATATATTTTATTAAATAAATTTATTTCACTACTTACCAAGTCCGAAGGACAATCTGCGAAGTAGGAGCAACAGGTGACTGGCGATTCGTGGATGTCCATTGGATAGGGGTTCTCAAAGCAGGGGTACCCGGGGGTCTGCAGGTCTATGACCACAAGATCATTCTGTAGGAGAACCACTATAGCGTATGGCTCTTGATAGTCTGGAATATAGGATATACCTATGTAAGTAGCATTGAGATAAATATCAAATCTAAATCTAATATCAGTAAGATATTAGATTTAGAACGTGTGAACGGGCAACGTGCTGCGATCGAATCCCCAACACATAATATGAAAACTACATTTGTTGCAAATATTTACATTTGAATGCAAAATTACTTTTTATAGTCTATATTTCTAGGTAACCTTTATAAAATGCTATCGATATGAGCCCTAATGTATAGCTGACAAACGCGACAGTTGGCCTTCAGAGGAATAACGAACCGGCTGCGTGCGGACTCTCGCATAAGGTGACGAAGTCGACTACGCTGTGTTCCATTTCCAGGACTGTGGTACTCTTCCCGTTGAGAACCGTGATGCTATGTGTGCGGCCTGCCTTATCCGTCGGCAGGCCACCGGAGAATATTACTAGACTCTCCCTGAAATATTCGTAATTATTAATCAAATTTTAACCGCTGACAACGTATTTCTTCGAAATATGAACTGGACGTGTTTATTTAGTTTTGCTCAACTTTGTTTATTTATACTAAATATAATAAATGCGAAAGATTTTTATTCGTGAACCATGAACCGATTTTAATGCACTATGATGAACTGAACTGTGAATACAGAAAACGTGAGTCAACTCACCCGGTTCTTGAAGTTTTCCATTCGAGGCGGTGAATAGGTTTACAGGGCTCCAGTTTTCCGTCTTTGTTGGCTTTTGCTGGAATGGAATGATTTAAGACATTTTATTCAAATATAATTTAGAATGTTAGTATGTACAATAGTTCATTGCATGGCACACACCATGCGGGTAGGACAGCGAAGAGGGGCGAGGTGATCGGGTTGTCCAGGTAGCGAGAGCACCGTCCGCATGGGCTGTCATCAACTTGCCATCGTGCTGCCAGGCGGCAGCGCGTACAGCATCTCCGGGCCCACCCGTGCCTAGACACCCACGCCATTCGGCGGCGCGTGCACGCAGGTCCCATACCACCACCAGTCCACTCTCAAAAGCGATCAGGAGCTGGAACATATAGGCAAACTCATTAGTTAATCGCAGGTCTGACATATTTATACTTTATATAAACTAAAATTAAAATGAATTTTTTAATACCTACCTTTAATAACTCCACTTGATCTACAATACGTCCCAGAATAATGAATTAAATTATGTAAGTCGGGTACTCAATTTAGCCTTAAAATAATAATTAATAAGCAAATTAGATGAGGCGTGTCCAGTACTTGAGTTTAGATACTGAGTAGGCTCGAATCCGTTGTTAGCTGGCATCTTGTGACAACAAAACGACCGAGAACTAAGTGGAATTTAGTATATAGAAACACAATACGACACAGTTACCTTGCTTGCGTCCAAAGGGTTGTCGATTAATTCAACGACAGCCCCGGGGTGGTTTGGCCGTGTTCTGAAACACGGGAAATTGTCCATAGATAATATGTAAATGGCATTTAAAGCTTTAATCAAAACCTAATTAAAACCAGTGTAACAAAGGAAGATCAATCTGAGTGATAAAAGTTAATAATATTCAAAAAAACATATCTACACAGCAAACATTTCTAAAAATATATACTATATTTTATATTACGATGTAGATATGTTATATATTACGATGTAGATATATATACGATGTAGATATATTATAAAAAGGAATCATATCATGCCGTCCCACAGTAAAACCTCTTTTATTTGGTGTAAATCATTCATCCTTCACAACACATTCACGGTAAGGTTCATTCACTGATATTAGTGTCGATAGCGAGGCCCGGCGAAGGCGTCGTAGCACTTGTTGACGCCTCCGGGTCCCGCACACCGCACCTTCCAGACATTACAACAAATATTTATAAATAACCACAAGCCTTATTCAACAGATTGTCCATATATGTATACAGATGAAATATTAAGTTAATAGTTATATATTGAATTTATGTAGAACTACTGTACTTTACAGATACTATGTATATGTGGTATTCTTATACACATCGACATAAACTTGGATAATTAGAAGATTCAACAACTATAATCATATTTATTATTTCGTGTCTTTGTGAAGTTAACTATCCTGTTCGAAATAATTTTGCAGTGCACGTAAAGTCGAAAGCATCGCATAGTATGTGAATAATATGGCAATGACGTATTTAGTTAGATATATAGTTACGCGGCCGCCTTAAGACAACATTGCTGCGTATTTAGGAGTATTTGATCAGCTCCGCACTCTCAAACTAATTACAACTGAACAAACTGCCCGAGTGGGGCCGGCGTGTGCTAGCAGGCCCTTGCTTGTGAAAAATCTCTTTTTTTGAGATGACATACTCGTATGTTCACTTTTTTATTATTTCCTAATGAGACATGGGAGACATCTTCTGTGCGTCACAACCTGCTGCTACAAAAAGTTGCATAAATGCAAGCATAAAGATAAGGAAAAGACGGTACAGCTCGTGTTGTTGATGTGTTACGATGCCTCGACGCTACATTAGCGGCGACTCGTGAACACCAAATTGGTCATCATAAAATGTATCGGAATATATAACAACTTTGCTGGCCCGCTCGATAGACAAATATCTTAGTGAAGTTAGTACAGCGTAGGTACCTACTGTTTTGCGGTGACCTCGAACAGACTGTCTGCATTATCAAAATAAAAATGTAATAGCTCAGTAAATGTAGTAAATTATATACATTTCTACAATAGACGACACGAAAGTTATGTGTGTGTACACTTGCTCTCAAACAGATCGAGTGTTTCTCTAACAATGTTAACGTTGAACGCGGAAGTGAGCCGGATATTACGTACAGCCTTCCATCCCGGGAAGGGATGTTGGGGAGTAGGAGCGTCCTTACCAAAATTACGACTATAATAATTATACATCATATTCAGAAACAATAATTTTGACCTACCGTATTTGAGCAGGTATTTGTTACATGTATATGTTATAAGAAACGGGATAAGATTAAATAGTTTCGATTAAGTTACATGCAGGCTAAATATCATCTGTTTACATGTCTAGAAAACGTCGCGCTAAATTGAGAATTATATATAATAAAGCATCTATTCAAGAATACACCCGTCTTGCTCCCGGCTGTAAGATCCAAGATGTACGCAGTAACGCGAGACAATGTGCCCGTCCCTAAATACAAAGTTATATCCGTGCGCGTTAATAGGATCCTTTCGACAATGGATCCGTAACAATTACAGGATTCGCTGCGAAGCTTGCGGGTGTACTGTAACGAGTTTAATTGTCCGCCCCTCGCCCATTCCGCTGCCGCCGGTCTCCCGTCCTTCGACGGGACATCACCTCCAATTAACACTATCGTTGTTCCGTAAATAATTGCGTTGCATCAATTTCCAAGAGCGCCTCTCGAGTAATGAGAGGGAAACGGTTAATATAATTTAATGAAAGGATGCACTTTGAACACTTTATTTTCATCGATAATATTTAAAAATAAGCAGCTGAAAAAGAGAAATTATATCTTATGACGGTGCAATCAGTGGCTGTCGATTAGTGGACTAAATTGTTGTGATTAGCAGCGCGCCGAGCAAAACTATGACTTTACATGTGCGAGAAGAAACGGACTAATTAGTCGCGCGGTTGCCGTAATTACAATAGTTGTTCTCTACGTACTAGATGCTATGCTTTTATGTGCTTAAAAAAATGTATCAAAGCCAATAATTCAATACTATTCTGATTATTAACTATTGTTATGTTAACAATAAGACTAGTATTTATGTTACTTTAGTTATGAATGGTCAAAACTTTTATATATGTAAAATTAGTCCACAAATAAAATTAGTTTTATAGTGTATTTTCATATAGGGATCTGATGAATCTATTTAGTAAGTAAGTAGTAGTAATAGTTTTATTATAAAACTTACAGGTGATGTTTGAATTTAATTAAAGAAACAAGCAAAAGTTCAAAAACCTAATTAGGCGTATAAGTTGTAGAAATTCTGATATTTCGTTTATGGAATTCTACAATATGCCAACATCTCATAAAAATTTGAAAGTTATTTTGTGAGCTATTAAGTAAATTCACTTTGTGTTTATTTACGAAGAATGATTATATAACGCGCCCGCCCGCCTACGTGTCGGCTCTTTTCAGAATGTGTGGCACAATCACGCAGCCCGATTTACGTAAACATTATATTTTTTAGACTGTCGCTATCTTTGCCTCTCAACGGATTATGGTTACGACAGACACATTTATTTCCGCTACGCCGTAGCAAATACCATCGGTAAAAAGTAAATTAATTGCTTAGTAAAAATAGATACTTTTTATGATAAATGAAATATAATTAAGAACTTTATTAAATTATGACAGGTAAATTTAGAATTAAGACTAATTATTCAACGATATAAAAGATGCTACAAAAATAATATCTGCAGAAATGAAATCACACGCACCTAAACATGTCTGTCACCAACATTGTACACTGTAGTGTTTTTTTATCGTTTAGTTTTTATTAATGTACAACCTCTCCAGAAAATAAAAACAAAAAGCTATCCAATAAAAAAAGGTTTATTATATTAAAGCCGTAAAAGGCAGTCCACAGATTTTGCGCTGATGTAACGGGACGCGACAGTTAATTAGGGAAACTCCGCGCTTTGATCATTCCCGGCACGGGTCAATATTATTTCCAATTTATCTTAAAGCCTTTCTCTCTAATCACCAGGCTATTTGAATTTTGTTTTACACTAATACAACTAAAGA
Organism: Hebomoia glaucippe; assembly: GCA_025727935.1. Lineage (NCBI taxonomy): Eukaryota > Metazoa > Arthropoda > Insecta > Lepidoptera > Pieridae > Hebomoia > Hebomoia glaucippe. The sequence goes on from JAOSYY010000007.1 coordinate 11,173,511, forward strand.
GAAAAGGTGGTCGATTGTTATATGAACTAATAGATATATAGGACTAGTAATGATAGTTTGCGAGTTCTTAATGGAAACGACTTAAGTATGATTAAGTATAACATAATTATAGATGGAAAAGGCGTGAAGTGCTATGCGCGTTTCGATTTCAGTGTATGAATTTCCGAATATTCGGAATAAATATAAATAAGGCAGGCAGCAGAAACGTCAAACGTCAAAATGTTATAATATGGCTAAGGTCTTAAGGTTAGTAACGCGTCTTCTAGATCTACTGATCTTGGAGGTGTACATGGGCGACAGAAATCGCTTAACATAACTGAACTGTATGCTCATTTGCCTTCCTATCGCATAAAAAAAAACCGACTCGAACTTCATATTTTTAAATTGTACTTAAACTGATCTGTACTGTATACTCCTTTTACAGGCGTTAACGACCAATTACCGGTGACGCCTAATAAACATAAATAATAATTGATAAGTTATTAAAAGGTCTGATGACTTACAAACTATCTTGGGTTAAATTTAAGATTATCTTGTATGTAATCGAATCACTACGTTGTGTACAATACAACATACGAGTATTTTTAAAAGTGACACCAACACGTTCCATCTATATGTATGATATTTGTATAATGTATATTAAATGATGAATCCCTATTTTCTTTGATCTCGGTATTACTTGAGAACAACCAATTCATTTTTTGATTAAATTTGATTTCATTTATTTTTTTACTTTGGTAGTAAATTCTTTCCGTAAGAAAAATAAAGGAAATGAAACCGTAAATTGGAAATTTTCAGAAAACTTTATGAGTGATTATTTTAGCGCGTTTGACACGACGCGAGATACACGATTCTTTGAGAAGGAAATGAATAAATGAAGCCACAGGAAAACTTAAAGAAAACTTGGAAGTTATAGTGGAGGAGGCGATGTTTGTGTTATGTATCTTTAAAAAGCAGGCTTTGATATAAGCCCCAGAATACTAATAATATATATATATATATATATATATATATATATATATATATCAAATTTAATTGGAATGTAGGGTAAAGTTATTTTATAGAT
>JAOSYY010000007.1:11174676-11188361 GCA_025727935.1 Hebomoia glaucippe
CCTGTATTAATTTTATTATAAGTATATTTTTATGCTGGGCTTAGAAAACTGGCTCTTTCATGCCACTTCTCCCCTACTATGATAACTCAACGACGATTGTAAAGATTTGATCGTATCGTAGTCAAATAAAAATAAAACAGTAAATTAAAGTAGATGTCACCACTACTACTAAAATTACATATATATCCTAGATGTATGTATGTAAAAGTTTATATTGATTGTGCTGACTACATTAATGTTTTACTACATGAAGAGGCAAAAATGAGAAAACTTGGACGCATGTTTACAGTTTGTTCCGAATTCGTTCAGTCGGTTGATTTTATTCAAGAAGTCATGAACGGTGTCTCAGTAAGCATTGAGTACTGTGAAAGCGGCGTAAGCAATGAAAAAGGCTAAAAGTACCCTAAACCCTCTCAAACAAAAGACTGTAAAATGGCCTACTTATCATTGAAGAGGTTTAGTTTAAAAACGAAACGCTTTAAGAATTAACGTTGAAATGTTTTTGCACTGTAAAATTTCTGTTTTTAGTTTTTGTGTTATTCAAGGGCGAAGCTTTCTACGTATTACATAATATCAGATGTTCAAAATTTGTGAGTGTTGTTCTTTTCAATTGATGTCGATATACTGACGCGATTATTGCACAGTCCGTCGACAAATGATGATAGTCTTTAAACCTGAGAATTTCACTGACTTAAAATATTGAATTTTTTACATCACGAAATTTAAAAAGATCACAACAACGGACTTTCCAAGTGATTTAGGTATTATTTTATTATGTGCAAAGTTAGTTTTTTATGCGAAAGACCAACACCATTGATACGCAACATAAATGATTTATTTTTTATATTGTAAATAAACATTGGCAATATACAGTGTATGTGAGTGTGGAGTTTAGACAGCAAAAATAGCTTGTGACAAAAAATATTGTTTTTATATAATATATTTCCCTAGTAAACCGCTAGTTTAAAAAGTTTTGATATTTCTGCTTTTTCCTTACATCAAAACATCAGACGCAAAATTCAAAGTTGGAACAGCAAACCCCAAAACACAATTAAGGCGTGACCATACGAGGCCCGATACCGCAGCGCTGACGCAAACGCCTGGAATTAACTTCACGCGACAGTGGCGCCACTAATTGGCCGTTGCCATGGCGACGACTCGCCTGGCCCCGAAATATAGATGCGAGTCTATTGAAAGTGACAATTATGACAAACTTTGTAAGCAAAATTCGTTAAACTAATTGGATCCTGTTAAATAAAAATTATGCGATTTTTTAAATTGATCAATTGCGCAGGCGAACGAAGCAAACATATAGTTAATATAGAATTGAACTGATATAGTTAACCTGGGCTAGATTTTCTCCTGCGGGTCCAAAGGTCATTTTGTTATGCACAGCTTTTGTGGAATCAATTTAAAATTTAACATCGTTAAGAGCTAAATTTTAATATTATGGATCGTCATTATACAGGCAATGATTATATATAATTATAATAACATTTAAAATATTAATATTATTATAATAACACAAAAAGTCCTACAATATACCACCATTGGCCGGTACAAATCCTTTATGACACGTAATTACTCACGTGTCTACGGCCTTTACGAGAACCACACTCCTAGTAACTTCATTAATTAGACTGACAATAATGTACGGGTTATCCACAGAAGTGAAGTGATACGTCACCATATTGTGAAGTTATATTTGTAAATTTAGTGCTCAAAACATTCTTTTAGCGCTTTCAATGTGATATAATCGTAATTTATTCATAAATAATTATTTCATATAAGTTTACTACTGTCGCTCCAATTATCTAATCTACTAAATATATTAAACATTAAAATAAATTTTCTTTTTAAAACGAAAATTATTTGTAATCTTCAGTTTAAAAACAATAACTTATTACTGTAGTTATGTAAAAAACTGAATGGTCTTTATATAGTATAAAAACTGAAACGATCCAACAATGGATTTATGAATATCCGTAGATTCACTATCCGCTGTAGTTTCTTGAGAGCTATACATGAATTTTAATAAAAATAACTCTGAGAGCACTTAAAAGCTTCGAGAATAATGAATAAGCTCTGGCAACTACTGTTAAAATTTGTTTCAAGGTCTGTGTACTTCATTTATCTTACAAAGTTTATAATTCATAGTTTTTCGTGAATTTTTTGTCCGCTCAAACATAAACAATATAGATAGATATAAAATAATGTCTATCCTATATCATGATCTATATTAGAAGTATGACTTGATGTTCACTATATAGTACAAGTGTCGGTAGATGAGATGCGAAAGATTAAACGTCATTTCTACTTGAAAGTTTCGAACCTTTGGTGGAAATATAACGTTATATAAATTCGAAATATAGCTGTAAATGTTTCATCGAATTAACGATTTATAGCAAAATGTTGCCTCCATTTGGTTTGTACAGTTTCAGATTTAGGCGAGCTGCGCCCTGCCGCTGGCATGCAACTAGTTACAGTGTAATGGCACATCATTTTAAAATGTTATTCCTTTGTAAGAAGCTTGATTCCATAAAACAAATGAACAGAGTTTCGTGCCAAGTCTTACCGAAAGAATCGTCAAAATGAATACGTGCTTAAGTTTTTATGATTCGACGAGATACATAATGGACACCGCATTTTCATTGGGTCTTCATTATATATCACATGCATTATACAACTAACATTATATCCTAGCAAATAATTTTACGATACATATTTATATGCACAAAAGGTGAACTAAGTTTATTTCTAATGAGTTCCTTATTGGAATTTGCCAATAACCAAGCATCTTATAATTTAAGAGGTAAAAGTTGTTTGAAATTCATCATCATTCCTAAGAGCATTTTTGCGCCGGAACATACCATACTGATAAATAGCGAGCATTAATCAGGAGGAAAAAAATAATTGCAATCCGGCAGGTAAATAGTTTAGTGCAGCATTACGCGTTTCGACTTCAGTTTACCAATATCTGATTGCTCAAAATAAAACCAATATATATATAAAGTGCATTATTTTATAACTAATAATACGTAACAGATATCATGAAAAATTTTCAATCATCATTAATAAGAGATGGTGTGTCGCAGGACGCTGATTAATTTTATTTAAGCCCGATATATTGGCTAAACCCTTCCCGTTCTTGACATGTTAATAAAAAGCCTGACGAATGTTGACCCGGGTTCGACATTAAAAATTAATTAATTTTAGCAATCGAGATAAGATTTTTGTTTCACGAGTCCTTTTTATTTTGGATATGTTTTATTAGTGATTAATATAGGTGTCTATTTGTTCGTCGATTTAGCTTCAGGCGTGGTCAAACAGCAGATAATAGGGGTAGATATTTATTTATAAATATATATTTGTTTATTGCTCGTTCTCTTAGAAAAAAATATTATAAGTATAAAACTGATTTATAGCAATAGTCCAGAAATTAATATCGGCTGTCATTATGTCAGTCTTCCTTTTTCCTTTCTAAAAAAGTAAGTATCATTACAATTGCTTAAAAATGTTTATACATTTTTATGAATTTGCTCCATCTTCTGCATTTGAACTTAGATTATATTATACTTGATTATATTACATATGACAATTATGACATTACTTTCAATGCACTCAATCTTCCTACACAGGGATCGAAAGTTTTCAATTCACCTAATATTAAATATTCATAGATATGTTATTAATTCAGTGTTATACGTTTTTTGGGGAAAATTGTACTCATTTTCGACCAAAAATATACATCAAGAATATCAGAAAAGTATTCTAATGAATATCCCCTAATTTCACATAATTCTTATCATAAAAAACGTTCCCGACGCACTTTCATAAGAAATATTTCTTTAAAAGAAATCATAAGAGGAATTGTAAAGGCTTCCTGAAAACGAGTCTCCGTCGTTACAACAAGTGAGTTGTGGGGGAACGTCATCTAAACGTTTATTTGTGGGTTGAAATAAAAGTATAATTTCTGGTGCTCTACAACGATTAAGGTATTAAAAAATATCTTAACTTTATATTTTTGACCGTTAACTATCTAACTTGAGATAATAATAATATAGAACTTTAAAACTAAACGAATTACTCAGGCAATACCTCACTGAAGTACAGGATTTGGATTTGCTTTTTCCAGTTCTATTTAAAATTTATACAATAATAAGAGTGATCGGTCCTGGAATTGGACAACATTGAAAATATTTAAAAAATAAGAATACGTCTGCTATGGATTAGTTCTAATATATTTGATGTGGATAAAGCGGTGAATAGGATCTAAATTTAATAAAACCACGATGAACAGTCTGTGAGAATTCTAAAACGGCCATTGAAAGGGAACTATATATAGTCAAAGCGAGATGTTGTCCCGTGTCGGCACCGTCACAGGCAACACTTCGCAAACAATTCGAATTTCAGCCTCAACTTGGAACAATTCGATCCAGTTCAAACTGCACTATGCAAATATTGAAATTAAGTTTACCTTTGCAAACACTCACAGAGCCGCTGACACATATGTATATGTTCTTATTTAACTCTGTGTTTATGATTTACCCAACAAAGTGTCCCTGATCATAGTGGTAGAAAATAAACAAATTATTTTGTTAGATTGTAATACGATATATGGAATTGTTTTCTGTATTCAAGTTTGATTGACAAAACGTAGTGAAACAAAAATACTTGCTACGAATGAAAATCTGAGTTGAGAACAATTGCCGATTTCCACTGTAATTGGAGGCGCATAAGCCTCTTAGGAGCACATAATTTTATCAGTTTGACGGCTTCATAACTTTATAAAAGAACTTAAATTCATTCATTTATACTTAATAATCTGTATTTTTGAGTTGCCAATAAGATAAGGTAACTTAAACAGTGTTGTCGATAAATGTACATCTTTTTTATTTAAAACCCTTATTTTCTATTTTAAACCTAAATAATTAAATTTATGATACCTGGCACTGCATCGCATATTTCCTAAGGTATTTGTTGTCACGGAGGTTTCTTTACAAATTTACGAGACCGGTTGTCGGTAAGAGACTTTCTGGACTGATATGATTAATTAACCTTCAAGAAAATAATATGTGGTACTCTTACTTTATACAACGGAAATGAATCTTCAAAACCTTTTGCGTTATAGATGTTCACAATCAGCCGTCAACGCTTAGTACTGCAAAAATTGTTTAAAATTGAAAGCCGGTATGAATCGCCCTAATAGAACCCGCCCTTACTGAAGTCTTAAATAGTTGACTAAATATCTGTAGCCCGTAGCACTCGCCGCGTAGTCATTCACCGTCCTTGTCACGGCTACGACGTGAGAGCGAAACAGAGAGAGCCGCGTGTGTCTTATGATAGATTACGTTCACACTACCAATAAGATCACACGCCGGGCTCCCCCTACTTCGTCACTTCTTCCTTTCACTCCTCCTTTTCATAATTTCTTAATCCACTGCTTCTGATGTTTAATAATCAGAATATCTCAATGTGATATTATTCGTCGACCTGTGTACAACTTTTCAGTTCGATAGTATTAAGCAAAAGTTGTGCTTGTGGATGCCAAATAATATTGCTAAATACGTGATATAAAAGTAACTATCAAAATGATTTATTCAAATCCAATGTTCACAAAATGCGAACTAAAGGGGACAGAGTAAATAAATCATTCATTCTTTATTCATAACTATTCCGCCGATATGAATATGTTGCATTTATTTATGAAATATCGGATCTGTCGCGATGGCTAATGCTCTGGAGTCGTTTGTTTTATTGCTCCTACTGTGGTTAAAGCCTACAGCGGCGCAGGTGCTGTGTTGTATTCTACACAATGTTTCACATGATATTTTATTTCTTAATTATCTGACTTGTGTAGTTCAATAAACTGCCGTCAAATTTTAAATAAGAAAAAAAAATTACTTGTTTTTGCAGAAAACTATATTAATTCATTCATTCAGAAAATCAAAGGTTGAACTTGAATCGTGTTCTTACTGTATTTTAATCTATAAGCGGTATTTAGCATTCCTACACCCCAACTATTCAAATTCAGTAGCACAGAATACCGTTGTTTCCAATCAAAATGAAATAAATAAAACTGATTTACTATATCTGTAATCTGTGTCGCTTTATGTAGGATAGGCCTAACAATAACGAAGTGCATAGTGGGCTCATTTAAGCGATCTATATCCGTAGTGTAGGGCACCAGAGTAAATATAATATATTCTCGGCTGATCGGAGTGGACATCAATTAGCGCAGCTGAACGAATCAGTTCATTTCACGCTCGGCACCGTTGGGCCCCTCGTTAATGCATACACTATGCAAATAAGTATAACTTACATTAACATTGTGCTTTGTTTATACGCCATATTATCAAATCTGAACCGCATATCAACAATCTTTATCTATGCAATGCTTGAACTGTAGGTGAGTTATCGTATAAAATTTGTATATAAGCTATGTGATAAAATTTTGAAAACAATCGTTTATTAACGTATAAGCGCAAACTTATGCGTTTCAGGATGAGTTCATAAAAACTATTCTAAAGTACTCGACATTTCAATCTAGAATAAATCAGATACATTTACATACTATTATTAAAATATATTGGACGGTGTTTAGATTTTCGTTAGAGGAAAGGTTTACAATATTTTTTTCAGACAGCATGAGAAAAATAGTGGCAGCTCACCTGTAGAAAGAATAAGCAATTAGGTCCAGTGGATGGGGTGTATATTATCTGTCCGTGAAGGGCCTAGCTCTATTAAGCGAATTGTCGCAAAGTGGCTCAAGTGGTGATGATAGGCCTCAAGTCGAGTACTTAGAAAATTTCCGTTATTTGTAGAACATTTTATAAGATAGGGAATTTCCATTTCAATTTGTAAGGTTTTCCTGAATATTTCATATATTCAGGAAAACCTTACAAATTTAATAAAAAATTTACTGAATGCAAAGTTAAATCATATCGAAAATTCACATTAGCTCCATTATATATAAGCCAAGTAAATTGTGTTGTACTTAGAATTTAAAGTCTACAACATTAATTACTCCTAGCCTCTACTTACTCTAGCCCTAGCGAATGCCAGAAACACAATAACTCCTTGCTACGAAGACATACTCATTATTTATATTTTTACCGTTTACTTTATTTTTTTTTAAAATATAGCGTTACTTTCCATGTAATAATACTATGTATAATATATATACATGTGTACTAATAAAGAAAAATAAAAACCTCTTAAATAAACTTTGATGTAGCTTATAGATATTATTAAAACTGAATCATACAGGTTACACACATTAAGAGATCATAGGGCTCACATGTGAGCACTGGCGGCGAACGGGACGTGCACTCAGCCATGTCGACTGGTTTAAAAGCTTTCGAGAGCTTTGAGCGAGTTATTAAAGTTAGCGCATAAATCTCACTTCCTGTTTGATAAAAGCTTACAGTTCTGACTGAAGGTTTATTATTAACAACAACCTTTACTGTATTATACTCGTGAAAAGGTATGTTAAGCATTCCTTTAGATAGCGGTGTTTCAAGAAATCAACATATTCTTGTGCAGAGATTTTAATACAAATATCGCGTATATCTAAAATTGTATCTTCTAAAATTACGCACATATAAGAAATAGCAGACTTCCAACTTTAAATGTTACCTTTTTAAAAGGAACATTTGCACAGTTGGTAATTATTTTAATGAATTATGTTCTTTGCAATATAGTAGTAGAAGCAGAAGGAATGCAAAAACATACTAAACTTTGTATTGTATTAAAGCATTATTTATAGTGAAATTATTTACGAGTAAAATACATAAGCAAAAACTTATGCCTAATATATAATGGAATTCTTATAATAATCAGTCAATTGTACAGAACTTCAGCGATTGTCATATTGGAAACGCTCCTGTGACGCCACACATTGCCAACGAAGGTAATTTCCGACCGCGCGCCGCACAAAGCGCTTCCGGTTCGGTTCCTGCAGACATATCCACTATATACACGGTTTCCCACCTTTGTCCACGTCAAATACTTTAGCTAACAGTTGATGACACACATCCGTGTGCTATAATAAAAAAAAATTATCAGAAATAAGTTTGTGATGTCTATTAGAACATAGTGCAGTGCGTTGAAAATCTTATGTGTTCCTAAATGGTGTCAATTAAGTACACGCCAACCGCCAAATGCCGAACAAACAAGAAAAGGAAACAATGATACAAGAATTAACAAGATTCATAGGTGTAAAGGTCGTAACTTCCAATAATACACCTTTCAACTTCAATGATAATAAGGTAGAATAGAATACAAAAAAGGCTGCTTGTGAGCAAGACAGACTTTCTGTAATTTAGCTAGCGAGTTATCTTTTTGAAACACTATCATAAATATTAGTACAAGTAGGAGAAATACCGAGATAAAATATCGACATACAGTAGCTCTTTACATAGTAGCATATATTTGGGCTCGAACACTTCGTGCTGCGAGATATTACGTAGATTAAACTGAACGCGAAAGCCCCTGCTACTATGTAAAGTATTGCTATGAGCTCGTATTACTTAGAGCACTTACATTTACGAAGGTACGCGCCTAGATGAGGGTCACTCGAATACGCATAAAACTTACGATATTGAGCTATCTCGAGATTAAGAGGTTCAATTGTCCATATTACTTGGAAAATCTCGTACTTTACTCAATGTATTTAAGTAATTTGAACTTTATGTTTCAAGGGGAATATACAAAGTTATTGGAGTTTACTACACAACAATTTCTTGGTATGTACATTTTTGTGGAGACAAATTAATAAAAAGTTGAACATTACATTACTTTACGTTTTACCTTGTATAATATTATAAAATTCATTTATAAATTTTTATCTTATTTTTATTTTGAGTACACCCCATAGTACGGGAGGGGGCGACATATTCGACAAAGCATTTTAGGTCAGCAAGTTTTTGGATATGCCTTTGACTCCAATCTCCCAGCTTGGATAGGGCCAATCTGGCAGCTGGTAGACGTCCCATAATAAGATACCAGCTACCAGTTCGGCCCTATCCTGGCCGGAAGATTGAGGTCAAAGCCATATTCAAAACTAGCCAACCTAAACTGATTGTTGTCCCTATGTTTCGCCCTCCAGTACTACAAGTTTTACGTCGGAACTTACGTTTAAGGGTTATTTTATTTAGTTTTTATGTAGTCTGAATACGAAAATCAATCTAAACCGTACTTATAGTTTAATTAATAGTTATACCTAGTTGTAATCATTATACAATACATTTAGGAAATAATGTATTGTAAATACAATCACTTTAGGAAATATTACGCGCCAGTGTTAATACGATTAAATTCTCTCTACAAAGTAATTTATACACAGTAAACCGTTGTGTGCTTAGAAACAGGTAGTCAGGGTATCGTTAATCCAATTAATGTGCAAAAAATCAAGCTTTTTATTACATCTGTAACAAAAACTCGCAAAATAAACAAATACGAGGTTGCAATAAATCTATCGGCCCTCGTTGAGCCACATCGACAAGCTGCCCTTCGCAAATTAGGGTTTTTATCCCAAAACCCGATTCCCCCGACAAAGCCTTACTTGGGAGGGAATGAAATATCAATGAAGGTTTTTGTGATAAATTTATAGCAATCAGATGACTGACGTCGACACAAAGTAGCTTTGTGTTGGTTGTATTTTTTATAAATAACTTTCTACTTTTAAACGTAAGTAGTTCTATGAGCAAAATTTATCAAGAATTTTTATATAATTACATAAATAATATATATTTCACGATTACTAACAAATATTCATATACAACTCCTCTGATAAGATTTACATTTTAGCAATAAGAAGTTGTAGTAGTTATAGTTTTACTAATATGTATATGTATGACGGGTATGGGGGCGCGTGCAACTTGGTCTCGATGGCGCCTCCGCACTTGCAGTTGACAAGTCCATTATAACTTTCCGCTAGAGCCCCGCTGGAGCCCGACGTCGCTCCTCCATGTTTATTTGTGCATACTTGAGACAAACTATACGTTTAGTTCTATTACATCATTCATGTGAAAACTTATAAATAATACTAAATTAAAAATGGTTGTAATTATTAAATTTAAAAAGTTATGTTTGTTATATAGTCGGGTAAGATATGGCGAATAAAAGCCTAATGGAGCATTCCTGACAACGTCTGTTATCATTTCAAAGGCTTCTTAAACAACGCACCGAAAATAATAAAACTTTTACGAGCGCCCTCCTCACATTGTCGCTCAACGCTTCAGAGTCATCGAAGATTCGTAACTAACATTATGAGGGATACAATTTTAAAGTAAAATGTATATTTTACTGAATGCTACTGAAAACTAAATTAAAAACGTTTTATGTTATAAACTACATGTGCATATAACTCTATTTATTATATATCATTATTTATGATTTGTCGTTGTTTTAACATCGTTAAGTACATCTGTGATAATAATGTGACATGCTTAATTGGTTCAATCCCATATTCTAATATCCTCGAAAATTCTCTTTTTATTGACTAAATTGTAACTGGAACAATACAAGACTTTAAGGAAGAATAGCACTAACAAATATCATATAAAATTGTATGTTATAGTGTAACGCCATTACTTATTGGTAATTTTAAAGTACAAACATATATAAACATGAAGAGTATCGCGACACAGCTGAATAGCCGATAAATACCCTTTTATACTGATTTACCGCCGCCATTTCAAATTTTACGTTCAATTTTATTCGCAAATAGCACTCGGAAAATATCTACAACGCATGTCGCCTAGTCAACATTGGCTGATAATAAACATTTTAGTATAAGATTAGGTCTTTTATATTTTAGCAAGAAAATTAAAAATACCTAGTAATCAATTAAAAAAAGAGAAATAAATATATATATTATCTCCATCTCTGTCGATATGTGATATAACAAAGATGATTTTACGAGTATGTATAAAAAAGGACCTCTACAAATTGAATTAATTACAAAACTACAATCAAAGAGACTTAATGCAAATAAGGGTAACCTTAGTACTTCATCCGTTCCACTGGGCAGCACTCAAGGGAATGTAACGTTTTAAAGTATAAGCATTAGTGAAATATAAAATATTCAAGAGTACGGGGCTGACCGGATGCCCGTTTTCTGGACCGACCGCCCCGTACTACATGTATGTACGAGTATTTAGTATCGCGCATAATTAACTAACCGCACTCGTCCTAACCGGAGATTAGTGAACTTCTCTCACGAATTTTAAGTGGAGTTTGAAACGTTTTGTAACCCGACATTACTTTTACAAATAATAATTTAATTTAAAAACTCTGTGTAAATATTATTTATTAGGTAAATTTGCATTTCGTATACAAAAAGCGAGAAGAGGGATATAAGTAATGGGATAGCAAGGTATAGTGAATATAAAGAATCCTGTACTCTACAAACCATTATTACTTTTAAAAACTGAGCAATTAATTAATAGTTTTCGCGATATACATATATAACATACCGTACGTCCAGTAATTAAAATTTTTCTTTCATGACACATCGTATTAGATAGAGTGAGTATAAATCGACGACAATCAATCAACGGGACATTGATGACCCAGGCTCGGTATGTGACGCCTCGGCTCACGGTTGTTCTAAGGTATATACATATGTACAGGCGACACTGAGAGAGTAAATTTAGTCTTGGTAAGTATAATCTGACCTAAAGGTGGAAAAATGGTTTGACGTAAAATATATTTCTTATAGCGGTCGACTTGCCGCGCAAAGAGCGTAGCCTACAAATATAGTAATTTAAGTAAGCCCAAACCAAAGTTGAAAAACAAGAAACAACTTGTATTACTTCCCATAGTATATAGGGAGGTTAGGAATCTAACCTTTGTATCATTATCACGTCTTCCAGGTCAGCTCAATCAATTAAGTAACCTTTCCACACCAACAAACTTCTTCTATCGTTCGCTTGACCGCGTCTGTGTTGAGGCGGTTGCTTTTTGGGAAGGTTGTGGGGAAAACTATTATTTGTGGCCGCACATAGTGCGAGTCAAATTTGTTGGTGTACACGGTCCATAAGTTTATATTTTTGATACAATAGAGTATAGATATAAAAAATAAGCACAAAAGAAATAAATGTATGTACTTGTGATAAGAGAGGAAGAATTACTATAATATTTATTTCTCTCAAAAAATATTGAAGGAGTTCCAATATTATCACAAGCAGAAAGCAACTTTCAACAGTGAAGCAAATCATCGAATTGATAATTATAAAAAAAATTTAATAATGCCAAATATACAATATTTACTATTACTAATCAACACTTCAATCAATGAGAATTTTGTAAAAAGAAAACAAACTCATTCTACGTCAATTTATTATATTTTTAAATTAGGTAAGGAAGAGAAAAATTGAGCACAAACTGACTAAACATTAACGGCTTCCATAAGTCGATATCTTCAGGTCAATTTCCGGAATGGAAATATAACTATAATATTTGTAATTTCCTTACAAATTCTTTTCAAACAAGAAATGTAAAAAAGATTCAGAGAGCCTTTCTTTTATTTGCCATCGCTTTACATTATATGCAAACAACATAATGAGCCTCGCGATGATCAATCCTTATAATTATTTCTATCTGAGCAACGTCTCTCAAGACGCACCGCCGCGTATTACAAATGGTTTCGTATCAAGGATGTCCCATTTTCTCAACACTGATTTATTGTGCAATATCTCACCAATATTATTTGTTTCCCAGTAAGTGGATACTACCATTTGTTAAATTACGTCTCGGAACGGAAGAAAATAGATTTTGTATGGATTTGTTTTTTATATAAATATACGACATTAACAGAAAATTTGTTTTTGTTATCGATATCTGATCGATGTCACGGAATGACAAGGGTCACATACAAAATTGAAAGATAAACTACCATAATTATTTTATTTATTCGTTATTATAATTTTAAAATTGTATGAGTATACTGTTCGTAGATTCATCTCACGTTAAATTAAAGAAAATAGCGAAAACAGTGCGGCATAAAAAATCTAATTAAAACTTATAATTTACAATTGTAAAATAGATTACTTAAGCAAATTTTATAAATAAAATATTAATATTCATAGAGATAAATTAGACTAACCAAAAGATTAGTACAATTACAATGTCAATTTAAAGTAGCTATTCAAAATGAAAATTTAACGATCCAGTCTAGATTAGGCAACTGAACGAAAATGAAGATATTGTACGTGAAATATGTATACAAAAGCTGGAACAATACTACTATATAATATTATATATAATAACTGTGCTTCAGCTACAGGACGTCTTTGGTAGATTAAGTAATCGGTTTATAAGCATTTTTCCTATATTATTCACGTGTGCGGGCTGGCTCGGCTGGCTAAGGATAGGCGAGGGGCAAGCGGAGGGCTGGCAAAAGGCCAGGTCACTATCAGCCTAATTCCAAGTATTTGGCACCAGCCCCAACATGGAACTTAGATAAATTCTATTGTTTCGCTTATTAAATGTCGTGTTATGTTTACGGTATTACATCGCCCGCCTCAAATACGCTACCAGTATGATAGTCCATTGAAAAGTTACATTTTGGGTTGCGTTTTTTAGAGGACGCAATTTTATTTGTTTAATGTGTAGGGGGGGTCAGTGTAAAGCTAAAACCAAGTTTGTGGGGTCGCCACCCTTGTCCCACGGCCGCCATC
>JAOSYY010000007.1:11188461-11216739 GCA_025727935.1 Hebomoia glaucippe
ATAGATATTCATGAATAAATAAATAATTTTTGAAAAAACACAAAATTCGCGATACTTTTTGAACACACCTCGTATATTCTGAAGCAAATAAGTATGGTAGCTAAAATGCAAGATGGCAGGCGGGCAGGAGAGAGCTTGGGCAAACTTGTAATTAGTTAACAAGTTAATGCGAAGCTGCGGGTTCAAACGAACCAGTAATTGCTTACCAGTGGAGAAAAAACAATTACGCTTGTTCACCTGACTATATTCACATTAGCTGCGAATCGATAGTATGGACTGTATTTGATATTGAACTATCTTCTACAATTCTTTTATACCTGATGGGGACATTTGTCTAATTTGAACCCATTACAAATGACGAGAGTATCAAAATTCGATATTGTATGCTCAAAATGTTTTTCATATAGATAAGATATGATTGTATTTTATTTTGATTGATTTCATAAAACATTGACAGAAGACATGTTACAGATACATAACAAACATATCATAGATTGCAATAGGAATGTAATGGGCGGGAATAGGAGTAATTAATTGCACTGTTAATTTAATCGTCACAATAACTTTGTTTAGTCCTGAGTTAGATTCAAAAATTTCAGAAATGATTATTTTAATTTTGTTTCAAAAGGGCTTTGTATTATGGCAGCTCGTCAGCGTTCTAGATTTGTTTTAGTTTCTATAAAATGTAATCTCGTATTTATACCGCAAAGTATAGAGTGGTTTTAAGAGAGTCGAGTAAATAAAGCTGTTCAAAAGCTCATTAACAGTGGACTAATATGCAGTAGTATTAAAGCTCTATATATTGTGGACAGACGCGAATAGACAAACGATGCACCTCCACTAGAAACATTAGCAAAAATATACGAAAGCAGTTACGTACAAAACATTTAATTATAGTTTTTGTATTTGCTTCACTGGAATATTTAGATAGTTTTACGTTTTATAATTTAAATGCTATTAGAAAATATGCATCTTGAAATTAAAATTTTGCAAAAATCAGAATACACAAAACCACTGTTTACAACTATGTTTTTGAGAATGTTTGTATAAAAAGCCGTAATTAAATATCTTTTCTTTATAAACCTTTACAACAGCAAACTTAATTTAATTCCGTTTTAAGGAAAGTAAAGTTAAGCTATAAAACTAGATTGCAGTCTTGATGATAAAATTTAAAAGAATTTAAACAAATAATTACAACACAATCGATAGCAGTAGCATAATATGTTTTAACATCATAAAATTCTAAAATAGCCTTTGTACTTTACGATACGATTAAAGCTCCTTATACGGCATTTTACATAAAATCCAAGAACAATGCAGGGATTAAGGCTGCAATCTAAGAGAGTCGCTTATTCTACATAGAGATCGCTCTATTGATGGGCAAAGTATTACAATATGGATAAGATACAACTTTAATGCTACTTAATACGATACTTTGGGATTAGAGGCCCAAAATAAACAACTACAAATTACAATATAAAGTTTGGTTTTATAAGATTAAATTTAAATTTTATAAGACTATTCAAAAGCCACATCTAGTGATGGCAATTTTTTCGCTATAATCTCATTTGTGTATGAAGTTTTAAAGTTCTACTGTTGATATATAAAAATAAGTCAACACAAGTCATCTTAAAGCCTCAGCAAATATATCACAGGAAATAAAAAGTATCGCAACAACTGTTTTCAATTTAAAGTAGTGAAGTTCCATTTGCTCCTGTTTCAATTCTTCCGTATAAATAGTGGCTATTTATTGAACAAATTGGATCTGGGAGCCGCCATTGAACGACTAAATGAGACTCCATTGAAGATGAAATTTCAATTTCAAAAAATCCGTCAGCAGTCCGGTTTCCTCTACATTGTAATTATATTTAGTTGTCCTTGCACAGTCATTTTATATCTATGCAAATTATATACTAATATATAGAGTACTTTAGTAATAACATAAACATTATGTTTAAACATAGGTTAGTGTACATTTTACAGCTTTAATTCTCAAATTCTTTCTAAATTATCCCTTAACAATCACATTCTTAACTTTGTTGGCCACGTTACCTGTCTTAATCCTACCGATTACCGTAATTACGTTATCACTGACAAAGCTTACAAAATCACCGAGCTAAAGATGGAATCGCGAAAAGCTAAATGAACGCGATAAAAAGACCGCATTGCGAAACTCCACGTTACGATTTCAGTTGTGAAAAATGGCGCGAAATGTGACATTGATAAATATATTTTTGTTACATTCAATCATACTCTAAAATAAAATGTTGTCTTAGAATAAACAATTAATTTTTTTTTGTTTTTATTATTTAAATGGCTAAAAATGAAGTAAAAAGATTATTGTCCTACGGATGAAAGATTGCAAAATAATAGAATAAAATTAATAAATTTTCCCGATCTTTTTTCATTCTTATATTGACACGTAATCAGATAAGTTACAGATAGGAGATATTCTGCTGTAGACAAAAAGATATACTTACGTTTAGATACACATGTAACGGAAATATTTTGACGAATAGAACTTGAAAAACCTCTCCGCTTCTTTATGAACACGTCATGTCGTTTCTAAGCTCACATTGTAAGTATGAAATATACGAATTGGAGGCAAAAGCGGCGTGAAAGAAATCCCCCGTATTTAGAAACATATATCGACCGTGATATCATTTACTTTGTAAATCTATATTTGAGTTAAATTTTAAACTTTTAAGGATGCTTTACAGTGCCCCGTGGCTCTGAGTAACATAAATCAAATTTTTGCTTTTATAGAAAAATAAATATAAGAAAAGTAAACAGCAAAGGAACAATATTTCATAGTTTTAATTTGTCCGAGTACAGAGTGCCAGCAACTTTAATTCCTTACAGGTCTCTTTTATTTTTACACAAGATGTACCGCGAGCGGATTTGTTAAACAACTCGCAACGGTAATCTGCATAGTAATAAAATACTTAAACTTTATTACTCAGCCCCGTGGGCTTCAACCACATTTGTAGATGCTTATAAACAGTAAACCCATCTGCTTTTCTGTCCATTAAACAATAAAACTAATTAAAGTGTCTCCCGAAAAGTAAAATAACAGGTTTCTCATTGACCCTCTTCACTTTAGTTTGAATTACTGGAACCCACATTGGGTCGGGCGGCAGTGTCCCGAATATAAAATAATATTACAATTAAAGTATAGGCCGTTATTTATGTGCGGGTTCGATATTTACTGACATAACGCGCCCGTTACGTAAATGCCTTTGCGCAAGGCCTCCGCGCCCTCGAGGCTCGTAACTGATATTTTGCTGCGTAGCTTACCAATTTTATACTGAATTATGTGCTTCGAAACCTATATGAATATTACCATGTTGAAGAAAATACTTTTAAGGTATACAAGCTATGAATTTTTAAGTTTACATTGTAAACACCAAATAAATAAAGAAAAGGAGGAGGAAGCCGACACGAAACGTATCAAATAGCGCCTCTAGCGGCTCCTCCTCCTAATCATTGTCCAGTTACTGGTGTTAAATATAAGAAACCACATTCTATAGCTTTTCAGCACCAATAAAAAAAAAGCTGTGAATCTTTTATATTTGACAATTATAAATATTTAATTACGAAAGCAATGTTTTGACAATTTTTATTGAAGACTGTTGACTCTACATAATAATGGAACAATATTTGTGTGCTTTTAAAACTTTTCAAAATATGATATACCATTATTAATAAATTCAACGTGCTGAGGATATAAATGGTTTTTATAAATCACTTCATTTTTACATTTTGGGCGGTCAGAAATTTATTAGTAGGCCACCAGTGTCCTCCTTATTCACCATTTATCAACAGAATAAATTATTGTAATGCTAGGACTAAAGCTCTGTACGATACCCTTTACACAAACTCAATTTAATGATTTACCATTTGTAAGTACGGAAAATAAATTCGACATAACGCTGCAAATAATTCATTACGCATGTTCCAAACCAGCAAATGGATATGACGAATAGCTGGAGCGACCCGCATTGTGTCACTGACCTACGAGTATATGAAGAACTAAATGTCCGGTTAGTTTTAATAGCGCGAGTCATTATTAAAAAAAAATGTAATTTAATTTCTTTTGATTTTAACAAGTCCGTAGTATGCGAAAAGATATTGCTTAAAATTCAATGTTTATTCCGAATAATCTCCAAAGCCGCTAAATCGATTTAATTTTAACTATGAATGTAGTTGAGCCCAAGCATCAGCTTGAGGAATGCAATTGCTTTGGCTATCAATTTTCATTTACACAATATTGAAGAAATTTCACGGGGAAATGATATCATATAATATACATATATAAATTTAACGTAAATGAAACCGCAGGGTATACCTACTAGATTATAGACGGCCATATCAACAAGGGCCAAGTGGCTAGATGTCTGAACGAATAGCTCAAAGGTAGTAAATATATTATTATCCTGGGCGAGAGCGAAGTGGATATCGCAACAGCGCTGGAGTACCCTCGGCGCCAGTTAGCTGCACTCGTATCGAGTGCCACCAGAACTGCGATAGGCTTTTAAGGATTACACAACATAGTTTCTTTTTGCCTTATTATATATTCCATTCGAGGAATCTCTTGCTATAGTCAGAGTCATCTAGCACATTAGAAATACGGCAACATAATAGTAAGTAAAGTGTACTTAATACATTTTCAAATCGGTCGTGTTCATTTTATCAGATTCACAGTATGTGCTAAGCAAAAAAAAGATATAAATCTCCTACGTTATTTCGGTAAAAGGGTATACAATCAAATAATCCAACAATATCAATAGTAAAAAGTTTGTTCAACGATTCACTTTCACAAAAGCTTGAATAATTTGTCAGCCGACTCACCGTAAAAAATTGTGAAAGCGATTCTAAGATCGTTCTATTATAAGAAATGGAGCAAAAAACTAAAGTTTGACAAATGTCAAATACTACGAAGGAAATGGGAATTGAAGGGATGAATAATTCAGCATCGATAGCAATCAGAAGATCCGCGGGTGCCTCCTCCGGCCCTTGTGGTAAACGACGTTTGGATACAGTTCGAAACTGATGTCTAATAGCTTAACTTTGATCCTAAAGGCCTACTGGGATGTTTTATAACTCCTAAACACTGTGCTCAGTGTTGAAGATAGTCAGATAACACGTTGCGTAACTTATATTTATATCTTCTTAATTCTTATTCGATTAGGAAAGAAAAAGTTGACCGTTTAAAAGCTGTTCCATTTTTAACACATTTTTACTTCACTTAATAACTTCCGTGACCTCTGTGGTTTATAGGGACCGTCAAAAGTCAGAAGAACATAATTTAAAAAAATAAAAGAATCGGCAACTGCTACATAAATGTTTAGCATCGCATTGTGAGGCATGACACATTACATATTACCCTCTAAATGTAAAGTTCTGAAACTTTTTTTATCAATTGCTACTTAAATCAAACATCCGTATCTCCTTTCTTTCACCTAGTTAGGACCACATAAATAAGAGAACAAACAATCGTAAGCAGTCTTACTTTTTGAGAAAAGTAATGATTTATTCCTCTCTTTAATCGACATAGCTTTATTGTTTATTAAGGAAGCTTATATAGACACGTACAATGTCGACGTGAACTCTGCGCGCGTCAACCTCAGCCAATGTAATATCCTCACGTTCTTTTGTTAAATAACAATAGTAGCGACTGGCGACGAGCTGCAGCTACAATCTGCAGCGTCAAATTACAAAGATAAAGTTTCGATGAAGCGCCATCTTAGCGCCGTCTCATATTATTCTCTACAATATATTGAGCTTTATGGCAGAATCGTTTCTTTTTCGAAACTTTTGTAAGTGGCTGTAAATTTTATAATACAAAATCTCTTTCATTGAATTAGATACCTATAAGCTTTAGATTTTCTTACCTTACATTTCGAAGACAGTCAAATCCTAGCAACTTAGAAATTTATCAAGTTGAAGGCTATTGATTAATGTTTATAACAAAAATTAAAATGTAATAGACGCGACTATGACATTTACCAACCCAGATTACCATTTAAGATATTAAAATGGAATTGTTTGTTTTAAAATCAAATTTAAATATCTACTTTTATGTAGTTTTAACTACCGTTCTATTATATACCCTTAGAACTGTTTATATAATGGAATGTCGTGTTTTTTATTATCATAAAATCACGTATATATAAATTGAAATATTTGAAAATTCTTATATCGTAAACGTAATACCTATTCGCTATACCTATCATTTATAAACGTGAACCGTGCGGAACTTCCGATAGTCCACTCATTCGTATAATATTCGAAAATGAACATGTATAAATAAAACATGTTTATGGAACAGAAATATGTGACATCGTATCGGGGAGGCCTTGATCCGACCTGAGTACAACAGTTTATTAACACGTAGCTCATCATAATTATTATAAAAAGCTCAATTATTCATAAAAAATGCCGTTTTTTCGACGCCGGTAGGAACTGATAACGAAATTGGTCTTATTTGTT
The DNA here is from genome assembly GCA_025727935.1 of Hebomoia glaucippe. Taxonomy (NCBI): domain Eukaryota; kingdom Metazoa; phylum Arthropoda; class Insecta; order Lepidoptera; family Pieridae; genus Hebomoia; species Hebomoia glaucippe. Next base: position 11,194,954 of record JAOSYY010000007.1, read on the forward strand.
TTTATTAACTAGCGTCAACTATACGAAGCGTTGCTTCGGCGACAGAGAGTTGGTTTAACTTCAACTGTGTTCGGATACCTGAGCTTAAATTAAATCTCAATAAACTATTTCAAATTCCGCTGAATGTCTTTTCATAGTCGTTAAGAATGAAGCACATACTCCGGTCACCGACATACTCATTCGCAACGAAAGTAAGTTATAAACACTGCTTTAGTGCCTAACTTTAAACACGTTCATATTCGTGACCGCTTTTATCTCGGTGCATTAAATCTTGAGTATGGTGTAGCTCTATTCCATTTTATCTTAAGAGTCATAAGAGGGTATGTATGCCGAACATCTTAGTCGAATAACAGCTTTTACAACTGTCTATATGATATAATTTACTTCTTAGACATAAAATTGTCTTCGAATGTAAGTTGTCAGGTAATCTTAATAATATGGCTAAACTGATTTTGTATTTTACTAAGTAACTTTTTTTGGTAAGGTAAAATAGTATTTTCAATCATACGTCCGTACGTATACGTTTAAACGTTCCTAAAACAACGTATGATGGCAGCAGAAATCGGTGAGGGTTGAGAATCTTTTGTAAGCTTTCGCTTTTGTTCACATTTATTAATTAGATCTGCTTTGCACCTTAGTATATGAGATAATTAGCAGACATTCTGTAAATGGACAAAAATGATTCATAAACGTGAAGTGTTTTCATTTTGTTAGTGAAAACGATTTTTTTTTATTATTTTGAATTTATGAATAATAAACTTATTTAGGTCAGAGTCTCTGTAAATTATTGTAATTTTGAAAAATTCCTATAAAATTAATATCGCTATGTCTCACTTTATAACGAAAAACGAGCACACTTTTAAATCTATAACAACGCCTAAAATAGACAACAGCTAAGTTTAACTAGCAAAGCTAACCCGGCTACAAACAGCTTTAATCGACTTCCACTCGACGAAATGAATGTTATTAAAAACATTTTAAGCCTTGTCTAAATAGTGAGTTGTCACCTCCAGGTCCCGTCTAGACCGCTGTAGAAGCAACTAATTAGTTTAGTTAGACGCCGCCCGCCCTCGTACCGCCAGTGCGCCACTAGTTAACACTCCAAGCCGTTTAACTTTTAAGGTATTCATTAAGCTTTACGTTAACTATTCATTACCTCCATGAGCACTATTGATCATTACTAATGATATGAGCTTACCTTCAATATTTCAAGCGTAATGTTATAAAATATATTTTAATGACGACATTGGTGAACTTAATCTATCGTCGCGTCGAGAAAATTACGGAGGGAGGAGGGAATGTGTGGTGTGTTTATAGATGTTTAAAATACGAATTAATCAAAGTACTAATTTTGAACGTATATTTAAATTATATATATTGGCAGTTATTTACTGTTGTTGACAATTTTTCTATCACTTAAAAACAGCGTTAACGAAACATTATTTATAGGTATGAAGAAAGTAATTTAAACATCGTTATTTTATACCCATAAAAAATGTTTTAAATTAAGAAATAATACAATTTAAAATATCCTGTGAAAACTGTACTGCGTCAGCAAGAAGAAATGTTTTATAAAGCGAGTTCAAAAAGCTTGTCGAAAAAACGGTAACCGTTCTATTATAAAAACTATTAAGATAAAACACACTCATTAGATAACCGCCTGCGGCCAGGCGAGGATGGGCGAGGCCAGGCAGGGCTAGGCAGGCCACGCCGTAACCAAACGGGACGGTTTTTATATTACCATCACTATATTTTTGTTGAAACTAACCGCTTCAATACTTGGCAACTTTTTTATACAGAGCCTGAAGTTTTCCCCGTTTACAAACTTTCTCCGTATTTTATAAACTGAGTTACTAATATAACTTTTTAAGACAGAAATAAAGAAATTTAATGTTGTTTTTTAAATTCTAAAGTAAATACCTCACTACATAAACTTTATACTTATTATACAACTACAAGAAATAACGTATATCAAAATATAATTTCAGTATGCTGCGCTTGGGATGTCATATCGATTCGTGTTTTTCATTTTTTGTACTCGAAAGCTCAAAGAGTACTCTGCGTTTTCATGTTTGAAAAAATTCTCGTAATTCCCCACAAGTTGGCGAGTTAATTAAGGACATTTAGGCTCGTTATAAAGGCTTTCACGCGAGGAATGGAACCGCAGAGCCACGGCCCACACACAAAGGGTTCTCAATTTTTACACTCACCTTAACTACACATGTTTCGGGAACGAGTGGACGCTTTTAATTGTCATACATATTAAGAGCTTTTTCATGGTTGGTTTTGTTGCGTCGAAATTTTGTGTTAAAACGTTCTTCATTTCAAATGTTAATTTGATTTAGCTGAGTATGCTTTAAACTCACTCGAGTAAATAAATAATTATTTATTGAAAGTCAAAGTTATATCGTTACGATAAGAGTCCGACCATAAAATGACTTTATTCAATATTTTATCAAAGATCGCGTAGCAAAAGTTCGTCATTTGGCCCCGGAAAAGTATTGGGGTTTAAGTTTGTGGTCACGTTGTTTGTTAAACAAGTTGTAGCGCACTTTGTATGTAAAGGTATATCCATAATTTCGTGAAGTATTGTTATACATAACATATTATACTATATAGTCTACTAAAATGCAGAAAAAGTACGTAATCATTAATTTAAAAATAAAAAAGAACAATTGTGAAAAAATATGAAGTATAAAAATACTTATTGTTTAAAAAAATGTTAATTCACTAGCTGTATTAATTTTAATTTAATTGGGTTCAAAACATATTATATAAAACACGTTGTCTCTCTCGACCTGAAACACAAAGGAACTACAACAAAACTACATATATAGTATATAAATTGCACTGTGCTGTAAAAACACGAGCTCATTTTATCAAATTTACAAAGTATTTGTCAAACTCACAGCACATTTGTGACAGATGCAGATGCCTGCAACATGTTAGTCAGACACTTAGCTGCAAGTGAAATTTGTCACGCTAATGGTTTCGGATGACAAATTTAACTTAAGTTTTCCGCTTTTCTGAGAAATTAACGTTAGCATAAGTTTTATGCCATTTCAAGAGCAAGTTGAGAACAGAGCAACGCGTATCTGTACATTGAGAAAAGCTAAGAGGAAAATTTGTTTCACAATTTAAAGAAAGAAAGTTTGAATGTGAAATTGTATTAGATAATTTTGATCGTTTTGTTTATTTGTTAATCGATGTGCTTTAGAGATGTTTGACAGCGATATATCTAAAAATCTATGCTGATGTTTTTTTTTAAATAAATAAATATTGTATAAAGAACAATATTACCTAACAGAATCGATAATAAACGTAGTCAAATCATAAAAGCTTGAATTGTTTACAGAAGCTTATCACTTATGAAAGCTTATGCGGTAATATCCCAGTTTCAATACATCCATTGTTAAAACAATATCATTAAAACAATGCTAACAAAGACTTTATGCTCTCTCCAATGATTGGAAATAATGGAATTAAAACCTTTATTCACATTAAAAATACTAGACAATTACATTTTGTCATGTAACATGTATAAATAGAAAGATATGTTAAATATCCTGGATAATCTCTCACTTAAAATACAGTAAAATTTTCTTAAATCTAAAGACTAGGCGAAGTACACGAACTTGATGTCAGTATTGCAAGGTGGACGATCGAGGAGCAGATACATTTCTATGTCTGTTTCGCTCACTATTTTTCTTTGTAATCAAGTCGGTACACTAGGCTACGCCGAGTCGTATCAAGTAGTTTTTTGCCTTACCTTGCGAGATTATGAACTTGCGATTACAAGAACTTAAGAGTAATGATTTTTTTATTGAGCTACAGCACGGGGTTCTGAGGCGAGATAACAGTTGTTAGTATATGATCAATTTAAATAAATTTAAGAGTATACAAGTAACACACAATGCTCACAGTCGCTGAAGTCTAGTCGAAATCAAAGCGGTGCTTAATATACGCATTGAAACAAATGTTTTGAGTGAATTAAATATATTGAAGTCTGCAGCATGTTGGGGGGCAGTAGGGGGACCTGGTGGTGAGGGACGGCCGGCGGGTGGCGATCGTGCGGTTGCGTACGTCACTGCACTCGCCTTTGTGAGGCTTTTACGCGCAGGTTTAATTACTGTTCAAATGATTCATTTCTTTTTATTTATATTTAAACGATGTCGACGTGTATACTACAGCATACCTTTCATTTTCTTTGATGTTTAATATTTATATAAAGGCTGTGTTGTTTGAAGTTTTTAAATAGTGACTTTTGTGGGGGAAAATATTATGGCAACGATCCAAGCATTTATCGTGGTAAATATTCGACTGCACCCTGAATACTAACAATTTTATATCATAATACAAACATAGTTAAATGGGATTTAATTAAAAAATACTCATTAGCTTCCGACGCACTAATACTTCTAAAGACAGTATTCTGATTCAATCTAAGTTACGGCAGTAACATCTATGTTTGCGTGCTATATCTATAGTTTTGTTCTCGTCCTCTTTGTGGCAAGAACTTACAAAGTGACGTACCTCGAAAAGCATTTTACATCTTAGTCGCTTAAAACTCAATTTGCAGACTGAATCCGCGCTGAAACTCTTTTGTCTTGGATTCATAGACACTTTAAAGTCGCAGCGTAACAAAACACGCTTCGTAAGCGCTTTAAGCTTGTACGAGTTAAGTTTCTTGTAAATAGATTGTACGGAGCGAATCTTCTCGTTATTTGGAAACTTTAATTTATGGATAAAGTTATATTTTTCTATAAATGTTTTTTACATTGTTATTTTTTTTGTAAAATGTACGGATTGACTAAAGAAATTTGTTATGAATAATGAAAATCTCAAAAGAATTATTTCCACAAAATTCATTCGTGATTTCATGATTTGTTCATAATAAACACTGATTTGTAAAGCATTAATAGGCATTGATATTGAAAGATCTTTTCATAGAGGTTTAAAGTATTTCTACCAAAACACAAAAGAATTAATCCTTAAAACATTATAGATTACACTTATATGAAAAATTGAGAGTTTTGAAATATAATTAATAAATGTATTTCAGCCTGTAATGGTTGATATTAATTTTAATATAATATTCAATTACGTGTTTGCCGTAGTTGAAAATAATTTCCCGACTAGGGAATTTCAACCAAATCTTAAAAACCATTCAAAAATACATAAAACATATACAAACATGTTTACAGCTAATACAATAGATTAATAACTCCAAAAAAAGTCAACTAAGTGAAGTAACACTGAAAGCATTTCTAGCTCCATATCGTAGCTAGATAAAGGTAGATGACAATATTTTTTTCCCGCTGATATTCGCCCACCTCTAGCGTTCCAATATCGGACACAATACCTCCGTTCACACGCTAACTGAATTTCCGCCGGCACACATTGTAAGGCGAAATTTTTTGATACTGCACTTTTTAGTCGTGAAGTTATAAAATCGTATTAAGTAGATAACATTGAACTTTAATTAAATGCAGTAATTGAAAATGTATTTGTAGTCTTTATAAAACAAGTGGAACACTATTCTATATCAAGTACTCGTATATGTTCATTATCAGCTTTACCACAACTGACAGATAAATAGTAAAATATCGAAGAGAGATAATGGATTCATTTGAGGAAAATGAACACATTGCCGCCTCTGGACAATTGGCCGGTAAATGGGAACGAATAATTAATGTATGGCTGTCGGCAAAAAATGTCCGATTCAGCGATAACTCATGCGAGAATCGTTCCGACCCCGCCTACGCTTGCCCTGTCTCATCTATTCTATGTCGCCTGGACGATAAACCTTTGATATACAATTTTTCAGTTTTTTATTACAAGAAGCGTTGATAAGAAAACCATTTCCACTCAATGTGTTAAGATATGTAATTAGCACATAATATATACTACAACTACTACAACAAAATATATAATAGTTCTTCATGTTATAATATTGTATTCTGTATATACGAATATCATTACGTAAAGTTATCTGAGATTTAATAAGCTTCTGTAAGCAATTGAGATAACTATTTTAAGATTGTTTTTATGTTTTTAACAATTTAATTACCAAGATCTTGAAATTCACCTAAATATACCTACGTAACTTTTTAGAACAGATAAAAATAAGTAAGATATATTTAAGTAAATATAAATAAGAAATGTAGAAAAATTTAAAACCTAAAACTTTGAAGTAAGAATGCATTTAGTAGTTTCAACTGTTTTCAGTCTTCAGACTAAATGTTTTAAAAACAAAACTTGCAAGTAAAAAGTAAATAAGGAATGTTCAAATAAAGTAAAGTTAAAAACTATAAACACGTTTGTTCCATTAGCAGTCAGCTCTCTGGTTACTTTGCTGGCGCCAACCTTTTGCTCGTCACTACTCATTTCAACTTAAAACTTTTATTGAATATGGAAGTATTCTCTTTATCTATATTAATAAGAGAATTAACATTAATTTAAATACAGTTCAGAAAGGCGTTTCATATAAGACTCTTTTTATACAATTAATATCAAGTACCGAAATGGGAAACCTAAGTCCTCTCATACTCTGTAATAAGAATGCAGTGTAGCGCCATTTATACTATAACATTATATTATAGTCGACATTACGACTGTAGTAAGTAAAAATAATTCTATCTGTATGATATCACGATTTCACGGACTACACCTATAAGAATTTTGTTTTTCTTTAGACGCGCAAAATAATTCAAAATATAATTGCTCGATTATAATAATTAGATATACCACGAAAATAAAGACCTCTTAACCGTGTTCCGCTCACCCGACGGCTTTCAATTAAAGCTAATCACGAACGGTCAATCGGGCGACCTCACGCTTACATAACTTATTAATGTGTAATGCTAATCACACAACAACGACAAGTCAATTCATTAAAGGTACTTTTTGAAATACGTCTATTATAAAATATGCCTTTAAAAGTGCAGTGAAATCTTAAAATCATATTAGACTGATTTTTCTGCAAGTTTTCCTGGTGCCTAACATTAAATCGTAATCTAAACAGAGCTAGAAAAAGCTAATATTTCTACATTGATGTATTAAAGTTTGGATACATTTTTTGTACAACGAATGACTTTCTTAGATCGACAAATCTCCAAGAATAGAAAAATGTGTTATAGCGAGTATTAAGCTGTCTTATCATTAGAATGTACTGTCTGCTGTTGCATAATACATGTATTGATAATACAACTATATACCTACTCTGTATATATTTTGAATTTGGTTAGATATTAAACCCATTCCCTCAACTGTAAGTTTATTTAAGCCAACACGTATCGGTTCGTATTTGCTCACGCCACACAGAATTTTAAATAAAAACCAGCCAGTATTGAAAAACGTATTTGACAGGAAACATTTAATATATTCGAAAAATGCAGTCACGCTTTCAATATACTAATAAAGTGTCGGACTTGGGTACAAAAATTTTATTTTTCAACTTAAAAAATATTTAATTAATTGCGAACATCGTTTTAAAATCAATAAAAAGAAAAGAACGCATTACGTAACATTCCTTTTTTTACCTATGTTAATAATGTAGTTTCTTAATATGAATTGAATATATGATATAGTTAAGTTGTTCTAAGCAGATAGAGATAAACTTTGCCTCATGGTAATATTAACGTTAATTATTGCTTACTCGTAGTTAGCTAACAATGTGTTTGGTCTTCAGTTACTTACTACAGGACGTAGTCAGCTGTCAGTGGGTCGCAGCTACGTTTTCTATAACCTTTTTGTTTTATGAGTTACTAGACCCTACAAGCCGTTTTTATGTATACATGATGAGTACTTTTAGTTTGGATATTAATTAAAATGCAGACACTCAAAATACATACAACGAAATAATGATAAAATTAATAACATGTATTTGTGAATATTTAATAAATAGAAACCTGCACATATCAAAACGAAAGACTTCCATGAAACTATTAATCAATACATATAACATACGTATTAATATACACAGGCCATACATCAAAACTGCGCGGTGTGCGTAGGCTGTGGCACTATCCAGTATTCCCGAGGCTAATAATTAATTCTGTTTAGTTCGCTCATTCTCAACACATCTACCCAAATACCTTAGCCGGGCAAATTTCTCAGGAGACACGAATGCTTTGAGAAAAGGTTTTCAACGGAATTGTCCAAGTTTAACACATAGTTGGAGGAAAATGACTACTTGAGTAAGAAGTGAAGTCATACAAGGTACTTGTACACCTAAAACGCCCACTGGCCTTCTTTACGCGCTCTTAGGAGACGTGTCATAGAGAGGAGGCAAGACGGTGAAAAAAAATTCTATGACAACTAAACCAACCAAGGCCAGAAATTCATCAATAACTTAAGACTTAACTAAAAATTTAGCCTGTTTTTAACAATTGAGTATTTCTGTGGATATGTTGCCTTAAAATAATGTATAAGATCAAACATAACAATAGTTACATCTAAATCTAAAACATTAGTAAATCTAATTTACCGAACGAAATCCAGCAAATCCAATAAAGCGTAACCTCAAACTAATATAAACAAAAAAAGAATGAATAAAAAGCGAAGGCGACTTAGGTTTCCGTGAACACCGTCGGAAAATTGAACAAAAGCTTAATCTCGTAAATTTAAACAAAGGCAATCTCAAAGTGAGCCCGCGCGTGAGATAAGATTAGCACTACCTGTGACCCGCACCCACAGTCTATTCACCATTTAGTTACTAGCAACTTTTAGTAGCTATACGTAGTAGTCACTTCACATTTCGAAAAAAGTAGCGAATTCAACATGTATACCGACGTCTGAAGTCTATATTTAGATAAAATCCTACCACTATTTGCCACTGGGTAAATATATAATTTTAAAAAAGTTCATCTCTATACCGAGAGTAAACTGTGGTAATGTAAAACAGTCGCGTACATTAATTTAGGTTTATTCACAGTCGAATTAAACTTTTGTTTTAGGGAAAGTGAAAACATAGTGATAAGTTTTCTTCAGTAAATAACAGATTATTCACCTTTAGTATTAATCTTAATACTTGTCTCTTAATCAACAGCGAAAAAGACACACATTCTCATTTGATTGGTCTATGTTGGTAGCTATTGTCTGAACCAATCCGAAACCTAAGTGATATTTAGAAATAAGTAAGTTATGGAAATATGGAATAAAAAACAGAAACAAAATATTTTTAGACCTTAGAAAACTCTTAAAACTGTGAAACATACTAAACTTAATTAGTCCCGTTACTTCGCTATCCATCAAGACTTTGAATTTAAAATAGCTACTTAACACTAGAATACAAATTGAAATTTAAGGAATACTTCATACTGTTTCGTGAAACTATGAGACATTGGGTATATTTGCAATTCTATTAACTAACTTATTAGCAGTGATGTTAGTTATTAAAAAACAAAACGTAAGTGGGCAAAATTCAACTTAAAGTCACGCTGTTTAAGTGTTTCGTAAAGGGAATATCGTGGAATTATGTAATGTATTTGCTTATTTAAAAAAACGTTCACCGTCTAATCAATTGCAAGTACTATTTTTATGTGAGAATTTTTGTTAAAATTTACTGCAAAAATATTAAATTAAGTTTATTAATTACTAGTTAAGCTAATAGAACCGTCATAAAAATCAGTATTGTGCAAACCCACAAATATAACAAAGTTTACAATAGCTGGCAAAGTTGTAACAAATTAATTGATCACTAAACAAGAAAATGCGTCGATTATTCTATATTGCTGCTTCAATGGAGACTTATTACCATTTTCAAACGCAACAGTAACTGGTGTTTATATACCATTTATCATTATTACCGGATTTGATGGTGGGACATCTTGTTAATGAGTATCTATAACGGACAGCTTCACAGCGTGACTCCGTAACGTTTACGAGTACTTGCATATCCTGAACACAATACGTTATAATAATAAAGTAGATTAACAACGTGCTAAGTTTCATAAATTTTGCCATGATTCTATATGGGATAAAATGAATCTTGGCATCACCCTTTAAACGGTTCGTGCCAAAGTAACACTTACCATACACACAACTTAGGGGCGAATATTTAATCGAGTGATAAATTTATTCGAAGTGTAAGCTTCAACTGTTTATGACTTTCAATATTTAGATAGACAGATGACACTGTATTTTGAAAATGATACATATAATAAGTAATACGAGTCGTGCCGATTAATCTAATAAATCCGCAAGTATTGAAGACCCCGTTGCTACATAACACCTGATGAAATAGGATAAAATCGGATTTCCAAACATCGATAGAGTCGATTCTTAACCTACCTTCTAAGACCTGGCCTCCAGACAGTTCTCTCACCTGAAACAAAACACAATTAGCAATTAAAATATAAAGCACTTGCATATTGTCTTATAAGCACTTCTGTGGCCATTGCTACAAAGTTTACATAATGCCACTGAGTTGGAGTATGTAAGCGATTTTCATAACTGAGCAGCACAAGATTTGGCCTCATTTTCCATGAAATGAAAACATCGAGCGCAACCACGTTGCCGGTAAGCGTAGGCAGCTCAACTTAATATCGACATTATGACAATACCGCTGATGTGCACACAGCAGCCTACTTTCTGTCTCACAATGGCCAGGAACTGTCTGTCGGCGGGGACGCGTGCACAATGAGACATGCGAAACTCATATCTGCCTAGCGGCTGCTAGTTAAGTGTCTAAAGTAGATAATTACGTTATACTTTTAAACGTAGTAATTTATAATAAATCAATAAAATACCTGAACATTTAAAACTGCACACTATTTTATACGAGTTTATGATAGCCCGAAGGGCCAAGTTAAGCTGTGCGTTAAGAAATTAATCAGTTTGTTTTGCACCTAGAAAATCATAGCCTATATTTGATTCATAATGAGTAAACTGTTCTGGTGTTTTGTGGGCCTAATAATGTTCTTAATCTGCAGTAGACCAAGTCAGGTCAGCCGCTTTACAGCCGCCCTTGTTCTAGTCGAACACGTGTTGAGAGCTACACTCGCCCAAAATAACAATTAATGCTTTTTTTAAATAAATCTAAAGATTTCATTTTGCGTATGTATTTATGAATATAGATACATAAATACAATATGGTTATATTTTACACAGCTTTTTTGTTGTACGACTTTTGACTGTTATGATTCTGTTTTTAACTCTAAATTAAAAATGGCCCTACCTAAATTAAAAACAATCTATAAATGTAATTGTCGTAGCGTGACATGCAACAGTTACTAGCAGAAAGACTTAATTTGAATCGTTTTCTTTAAATATATGCAAGCCTGGTAGCTCTCTTATATTTTTTTGTAATGAATTGTTTATATAATGGAACATTTCGTTTTCCTAAGAAACCATCGGGAAATTGTCTCTGCCGCCGTTGTCTTGTATCATTTTGTATTCAAATAATGCTGAGTAAGTAACTCGTTAGGGATGATAATGAAACGGCGGTTAATGAGAAAACAATAGGGCAACCTCGTTACCCCCAGCGTCGGCTGATTGCCCTCCCAGAGGGAATATTATCTTGAGAGCATTTTGAAGTACAATATATTTATATCAAATACGCTTTGTTCCACTCAATTTTGTAGCTAAAAAACGAAGTTCAATTACAATTTTGTAATAAAAAATAATGAACTCAACATAGATAACATATTAGACTAGCCATTTATAGGCTGTCTGATGGTAGTAAATAGATATTTTATATATAATGAATCCCAATTTGTAAGAAGTAACTTATGTATATATTCCAGTCATTTATCTTACAAACATGTCAAATTAACATATAATATATTCAAAGTTAGGATTTTAACTTTGAAGACGAGCCATAAATCTATAACGTGTCTATACTACTCATATAAAATGTGAACCAGCCTTTAAAAATCTAAAATTCCAATTTTCATTTGCATCATCTGTTCTAAGGATACCATGTGCAGTGATTGATCATGACCAGGTAAAAATAACTGGGAAATTATAGAGTGACTCTTTAGTTCCTATGCCATCAATTAGTTTTTACCCAATATTACGAAACCGTCATATCTCTTTTAGCTTCTTGATATTCTTAAAAATTCTAATCAGATGAATTTTACTTAAATAAAGCGGACTCATCTGTTGATAATAAATATAAAAATTTTAGCACCCTATAGCATCAAAGTGTAAAAAGGAACTTTGCCACACTTATAAAAAGACAAAGGCCACTTAAAAAAACAAATATTATTGTACATTTACAAAGACAATCTTGGACACGAAAGAATGGTAGACAAAAGGCAGTGTATCGCTACCAGTAATGTATAAAGCGGCGATAACACAAAGACTGCAAAGAGAACGAATATTGCCCGGATGCAGTACGAACTCTACACAACTTTTTTAATTGTTAGTTCGTATGTTGTTCATGAAATACTACTACTACTATTCCTAACATCCGTAATTATCTTTTAAGTTTTTAACATAGGAGTTACTTATTTATAAGTATTAAATTAAACCATTATTATTACGAATAGTAATTAAATTCAAAGTTAATTTTGAATTATTGCATTATTCAAAAAATAATTTATTCATTAATATTCTGCAAATTGAATCAAATATCGCTAAATAATTAAGAATACTTTTGAACAATCATATAATTCCTGAACATAACTAAATACTTTAACAAAAGCATTTATCTACGTCAGTGTCAAAAAATCACTCGTGTGCGAAAACCTACACGAAGTCTTGTCTCGAGCACCTATCCCATGAATACTAATGCATATTAAACACTCCTTTACTTCACCGTTGTCATATATTTTTTGCCGTCACCACATAACTCATTACATGGCAGCACTAATCGTATGTTAGAAAAAATACTGAAAAATAAATGATAATTCATTCATTTATTGCTCCAAATCTAATGCCAGTAACAATTTTCCATTGTATCTTTATTCAATATATTTTTAATTTATATTACAATATATTCTTAAAAAATCTATGCTCTGACAAATAACAATAAAATATAGTAGGTCAAACCAAACGGACCGCAATGTGGACAAGTTATCTGCGAGGCCCTGACGTCATTCGTCCCAAGATAACTCGGCCCAACTCGCCCCACAAATCATATTATGTCCCGCGGGACGACTCGGCCTTCCGGCTTTATTGCATTTCAATCCCATTCGATAAGAACTGTAAAAGCTTCGGGACAATGTAATAAAATTTACAAAACAAGACAATATTGGTATAAAATGTCAGGGTTGTTACAGAGGTAAAAAATCGTGTTAATCCACGCAACGAAATGCTACCGGGCGATACTAGTACAAGAAAATATCAAGAGAAACATTAATAAGCATCATTTCATGTACGTGTATTCGATGGAATATATTTTCCCAAACACCAGGAATATACGAAAAACGGAACTGCCTGGCGATATGTTTGACGTAACTCGAATTAGTAGGTACTTTTTATGGATGCGGACAATTATGTAATAAAGATGGTTTATTTACAACTAGCTGTATCCCCCGGCTCCGTTCTCGTAGTGTTAGATATCAGTTTAGGTGGGATAAAATGTAACTTAGCCTTAAGCATCAAAGAACATTGTTTCGTATGGGGCACAGGGGTTTAGTATCTTGTCTGATATAAATGTAATTAATTAATTGATCACACTTACAGGACAAGAGTCACGGGTATTCACACTTTTATTTCACTATTAAACTAATAATATATTCATTTTTAAAAGAAAATTGTAATAATTGCAAATGTCGACTTCAGATTGTGTCTATACACACAGGTGGTTGGTATTTAAACAACATAATATATCTATTACGTAGTTAAAACTTCATCGAGTCAACGTATTTTATTTACGATTCCCAGTTTTTCATAACAAAATCTTGACAATGGATATAGCCATAGAGGCGTTATTAAATTCACGCAGCGTCGCAATACCGCATTCCTTCCACTTATAAATCTTCTTTATAAGACAACTGGGTATTATCAAATAACGGGGGAAAGCAAGATGCCGCCGCAGTCCTCATAAACACATCCATTTTTGTTAGCTATTTTGACACTTTGGGAGGTAACTTTCCTTCTACTATAACAGATTTGGTCGTCTGAAAATAATAGCCCCTAACACAAAACATTATTTATCTTCTAAAGAAAGAAAATGGAAAAGTCTATAAAATATGCACAAAATTCCATTTAATGATATGAAAGGCCATAATTATTTAAAAGGTCTACTTTATTTATATGTATGTTAACAGAATTTACACAATGTCCATGTTTTTCCTCAAGAAAATATTACTGTCAGAAATTTTTCGATAGTAATAATGGATAAATTAAGTACCTGTATAGAACAAAAATTTTAAGAGACCCCATCTGCCTACATGTTGCATTCAATCATTTGGAGTTCTAAAAAGATCCTTTCCAAATATAAATTGCTTCTCACAAATACTGACATAAAACATTTTATTAACATTGTATACGAGATATTTCAAGCATATCTTTTCACTCAGAAAAATGTCTTACACAAAATAGGCGTCCACATAAAACGGTAGGCACCTTGCTCAGGTTTTATTACACGTTTTACAAAGGGCTATATTTTACTCAAATATCATAATGGAATCGGCGACGAGCACACGCGTTCTTAAGTTTCTTAAGGCCTTAAACACCTGGCCAAATAAATAAGTTAAAAACATATCGTAATTATTACACAAAATTCGAGAGTAAACGTGTTATTTTTTTAATTATTGCTAACTTTATTGTTAAATACATTTATATAACAAAAAAAAAACTATAAAAGAATCACGTAAATCCATATTATAATTTATTATACAAATAGTTTTTTACAATATTGTTGTATAATATTTATTTATCGTGTAGTTTAATATGGCATCTCACGTCTGTTCGAGCCTTAAGCATCTTGTAGATAATTTTTCCTTCATTTCTCCCTCAGACATTACGATAAAATTAGAATTTTATGAATAAAGCACTCAGCTGGAACATTTTAGAACCGTATTGTAAATGTATTTTTCATAAAAATAATTATGACTCGCCTCACATTTCTGCTTACACTTTTACTTTTATTCGTGAAATTGTAAATGAGACTCATAAAGTGAATAATATTTAATTTTCCTTGTGTATTAATACAGAATCACAACTATTTAAATATGACTCTAAAATAATATATTCGTGATATTATTTATCTCGACATTTCTGATCTCACGTTAATAAGAGAATAATAAAAGTTATATAAAATTTAACTTGATGAGTTTCAAAACGCTCAGTTTTTATTTCGCCAACAGCATATTTTTATTATTTGAACTAAATTGTAAACTCGCTGTAATTCTGCAATATGTTTAAAGTACTGGTCACGAGTTAGAGGTTTTTATTATATTACGCCGAGTGCCATCTGGCGGTAACGCGGGCTGTGCGCTAAAAAAGATCATGAAATCTTTTATCAATTTTTAGCTTGTACTAAAACGTTGACAGACGTCCTGTTTCGAATATCAATTTAAAAAACACTCACGACTATGCAATGTATATACAAAGGCGTTAAATTTATAATACGTTTCTCTATTAAATATTTACCTAGAATTAATTCAACCACGCACAAAAATCTAACGAATCTCCTTAAATCAGGTGTATGTTTTAGAAGTCCGTACTAACATGTGCTCCCGACAAGCTACAGAAAATTACGCTCAAACAAAACAATTTCCAGTAGTTGCCAAAAGTCAGAAGTCATGTATTCTCTGTGGTAAAATTTTGTGCGCCTTATCGCCATTTGCATAATCACGTCAGCAATTTAAACTTAATTTTTATACAAACCTATGCGCGCGCGTGTCACTGCATTCGTTATGTTTAATTTAATAATGCATACATACTTTTTACAATTTCATTCATATGTATTTTCGTTTTTACTATTTCAATAAACAACTCTTTAATTACTGCTAGTTACTTTTTGAAGAAAATTTGTTTATGTACTAGTTGATTAGTTTACATGAGTTTGGAAAAAACTTATTTTTTGTGAAAACGCCATATAAAATTTGGAAGGTATGATAGCTGTTAATAAGGTGACTATAAAATATAAAATGTGGTGATTAACTCGCGACTACTTAAGCGATGCTCAAAATAGTAACAAAATATTAAATGTTTAGCTTCTATAATTCATATCAACGAATTTTAATATTCAAAGAAATTAGGTTTTATGAATAGAAAAATAAAACACGTCAAATGAAAATTGTCGTTGCAAAACTAAGAATATTAAAGATGACTTATCGAAGCATCGACGAAGTTTAGGGTTTTGTCCAAAGTTCCAATACGAAGTGCTCCTCACAAGTTAAACACCTTTCAATCATTCCATGTCTGGTTTGTGAGCCGAACATTGGACTTTCAATCTTATAATACTTTAGAGAACAAATCGATATCCGTTTGGTGGTTACAAATGAGAGTAATATACTCTTATTTGTAAGCACCTTATTATTTATTGTAAAGTAGTTTATTTGTAAGGCTATTTATTGATGTGAACAGAGCCACAAAGACGATTAAATGCTAATGTTCATAATTATAAACATTTAAGCCTTGCATAAAATTACACTGCCAAGTTTATTCAGTTGAATTTGTGATCTGTATGATTAGTATGTTTTTGAGCGCATAATTCTAAAATCGCTCTTCCGATTATAGCGGACTTTCATGTACTAAATGTGCTGTGAATTAAAGGTCTAAAAACTGTATAGGCTTTCTTTTGTCTCAGAATTCGGCAAAATTAACATAATATAAGGTATGACTGCAGCTCAGAGCGTAAGATTAATCCTGACGGAATTTTGATATTCCTTTTACTGTTATTTGTTAAAGACTACGCCAACCTTAGTAATTAACAACTTTAAACTAAAATGCCGTCAATTCAATGTATATTCTGTAGTCTGTGGTAATGTGGTTTGTAAGTATGTTTGCAGGCGGCAAGGTCGAGCCCATTGTATGTTGGTCGAATGCGGGGCCTCTCGTTTCAGCACAATAGTCTGTAATCCGCTTATATGGTCGCGTGGCCCGACGTATTGTCACTATTACTTCCGAATTTCGGTAAAGCCGGAACGTATGAACATAAATTCACCAACATTTCTAAATGTATACATAAGTTTTGACGGTACACTTTGAGGAATATTATGTGTCTAACTATGAATTTCTCACAAAGGATAAAGATACAAAAACTGCAAAGTTCCTCATATAACTTTTTATAGAAAATTTATCTAAGTACAAGTTTACGCTAGGTAAACTAAGTTTAACTTACAAACGTCTTTGAAATGTATAAAACTTAATTTTAATATTTTTAATCTTGAAAATAATTACCATGTATTATTTTTAATGTAAATCCAATTAACAGCTTTTAAATTTCTCCGATGAAATAATGAAAATAATACAAAACCGCATTAGAAATACGGACTTCGTAGCAAAAAGGCGCTCTTCTAACAAATCGCCAGTCGCCATGTTGAATACTAATGGAGCCTTATCAATCGCCGATAGCCCGGCTTAAGTCTCTAATTCTATAATATTTCATCATTCAGATCTCAAGTTGACAGCTCTAATAGACACCGATCAGAGTTATCTATCGATCGATGTGAGATTCGATGAAAATAAAGGTAAAATGGAAGAAATTGAAAGATTCTCAGATATATTTGGTATGCCAAGAGCAAATATTTTGGTTCTTAAACGATGCGGCGTGTTCAATGGCTCAATCCCTTTATTAGGAAGAAAATGGCCGATAAAATATGAAATTTCTGATAGATAAACAACTATATAACAAACTTTTACATTCATCCACGTTATAAGGATATTGAATATTAAACACAAATATCACGCAATTTATTTAAATAGCTCAAAAGTTACTTTCTGTAGAATAATGAATATAGGAAGGTAATATTGAAACATTTTGTTCAGTAAACGTCGAAATCTTTATACATTTGCTCCATTCATACCCGAGTAATCAATCCAATCCTATAACATTAAGATAACAACATTTATCCACAAAAAAGGTAATGGCAAAGTGTATTCCGCAGGCTTCGCTCGATAAAAGAAATAAAACTTCAGCATTAGTCAGTGAGAAATACTAGACGGGAAATAAAAGCGATTCAGCAATATCGTGCTCATCCAATTGAGTTGGGAAGGTAAATTGATTTGATTCCATTTGCCGAGTACGCGAGGGCCTGCCCGGCGCGAGTGTCTTCTACACAGAACGTCACGCACGATCGTGTCAAGTCAGAAATTAGTGTCAACGAGCCGTTTGCGAGTCGACAACGTCACTTTGAATTGACTGAAATTATCCAACCCCCAGAGATAATTTGACCAATGACTTTATGAAGTTTTAAACTAAATTGTCTAGTTATAGCGGTAATTTCGATTTCGGATAAATCATTTAAAACATATAAGTTAAAATTATTTTTAATTTTATTCTACTTCATTTTGCTGATTTTGTATAATAACTATACATTGAACAATGCATATAGATGGCGGAGTTAACGTCTAATACAAAAAATAGGAGCAATTTTTTTAGGGAACACTCTAAAGTTCATTTATATATATTTAACTAATAAAAATCTAATTAAATAATAGATTAATCCTAAAAATATCCAGAACACAAAATATGTATATTAGGTACCCAAGGTTTTAAGATTGATTTTAAAAGTATTTATGTCAAACGACAAGTGAGTAACATATACCAAATTTTAGTATAAAATAAACATTTTTAATATACCTAAATAAGTCTTAGCTTCGGTCGAAATTGACATACTAATATAGATTTTTAACGAAATGTTTCTTTTTTTAATTTATAGTCAAGCACAACTTCTGCCTTAACCGCATCTGAAACAATTTATTGTACTTTTCTTTGCGCATATACAAGTATAATTAAATTATTATATTAAGGAAAAGACTTATAAGGAGGCAGTTTGTACTGTAGCCCTTCGCAACCAAGAGGTCGTCGGCACTCCTTAAGGCTAAGGTAAGCTCCTTAACGCTAGGGTGAAGTAATTTATTGTACATAAGCAATTTGTGCCCAGTCCGCTGACGTCAGCATTTAGAAAATAACGTACTCGTAGCTAAATCACATGTTTGTACGCCATTAATCAAGTAGACGGCTTTTTCAAAGATCAATATAATTAACCTGTCGTGAACCTACCATTTCTTTAAAAACTTTACTTTGCAACAGTGATGTAGTGTCGACCATTTTGAAGAAAAGAGCTTTAATTTTTATGCGTGATTATTTAAACTCTTTTTCTTTTCTTCCTCGTTTTAAAATCTTTTTACCGCGTATGGTTTTTCATAAAAACTATCTCTTACTTAAAATGAAACTTATCATAAATATAACCAATTTCAATTTCTCGATCGTTTCTTTGGATTTATATTAATAGACAATTAATCGTTTCCGTTTTGAAACGAACAAAAATATTAAATTCGGTTGTACAAAAATCACAGTCCGTATAAAGTGTGAACGATGACCTAGTAACTATCGAGCCTTGACTCGGCATTATGTCATCGCTTGCATTACATATTAAGCACAGATTACGCTGCATTACATAGGTACCACTATATAAACTTTTCTTACCCAGCTAGAAATACCTACCTACCACAAAGTAAGGTTCAATATCAAAATCAGCTTATGATTTCCAGGACACCAATTTTTTTATACGATGATTATAGAGAGACAAGGAATAGACGCATTTCATGATAATTTAACTCATTAGATAAGCTATGATGTAATACCTAAGTATTAATTTAAGTTCGAATACTTAACTGAAAACGAAACATGCATTACATCAACTCCCTACGAAGTTAATTTTAATTATTAATTTATCCTTACGAATTGCCCTGCTAAAATAATATAAAGCCTAACAATCTTTTAACAGCCTTTAAAAACGGAAAAAAGTAATTTATAGTAACATCGTTTTATCACAATACAAATTGATAATAACCTCTAACAATTACGTTATAGTGTCGTTAAAAATATTTAATTTGATTTTCCTTTTCACAGTGGTAATTATTTTGACATAAGTCTGAGTTGGTTTGAATTCTTCTCACACGAAGGTGCCATAAAAACTAGTAAAACATAAGAAATTGGTGAAATGACAACCTTGACCTGTCTATATTGGACCGCCTCCAAGAGTCGATGATTGCGTGCCGAGCCCACTTTGCTTTCTCTTTTTGTTTTCACGGGGCCAATGACACGTGTTATCTTAGCACAGACGCTGTATCAATGAAAGTATATTTTTGTGTATTGTTATGACGTAGGATGTTTCCTAACTTACCTTCTTAAAAAGTTACAGAGAAGTAGAACTTACGTAGACATAAATCTAAGCATACAATAAATCAGTACAAATCAAGTGTCTGCGCATCCAATGATTTTTTGCAACAATTATACGATAGATAATTAGAAGTGATTGACCAAATCAAAATGAACTTGACCGAAACCACGGGAAGAACCTTGTCTATAATATTATATTAAGTAATAATGTATGGTTATGTGGTATTTATTTTATTAATTTTCATCTACAATGATTAAAACAATCTTAAAATTATGATCATACATATAATGAATACGGAATTATAAAATTATGGCCATTATTTCTAATAACGTACATTTTGAGCTAAACCTCTATATTGAAACGTGTAAATATGCATTGGTAATAACATGATAATAAAACTTTTGCACAAAGAACTGGTGAGTCAGATATAGAGAATGGAATTTTCTATTTCGAATTATTTACTATTTAATAACATTCTGGGTATGCCTATTTAAGTGTTAGGAAAATTTTGCTTTTTAATATAAAAGAAACATCCTCTTTCCAGTTTCAAGTATTGTTATAAACATCTAAAAGGAACTTCGGCGACATTAAAAAGTTATAAATTTTTAATTACGATGATAATCACGTTATATGGTTATAAATTTAAATGACCTTACCTTTCTATCCAGTAAATTTTCTGATCAAGAAGTATCTATTAATATTTCAGTAGTTTAATTCCGCTTTTAATATTTTTATAGAAAAAAGGGGCTTTTATGTTTTGTCACGTCCGAACTTCACAAATAACTATTACAATATTCGGTAAAACTGGAAAAATAAATGCTTACATTATTTTAAAAATTACGACTTTAATGATTTCAATATTGTTAGGATCAAATTATTATTAACAAGCAAGTTAGTCTATTAGCAGTGATAAGTTTGATAACAAATAATTAAAAGCTTGATACCATACTAGCAATAAAAATAAACTTATGTTCAATTTTTTGATTTAATAATCAACCAAACATCGTTTTTAATTTAAAGAATTCGACAATTCATAGACTGTAGTTAATACTTACGCTTCTCCATTTCACGATCTTACCTACAAGGAAAGATGGTTCATAACTCGGATAAAATTTTGACATTTTTCGCGTGTCTATAAATTTTTAGATATATCTTGATGTAGAAATGTGACGTAGCTACTTTGACTAGTGAACTTATCAAAACCATTGATACTGATATTGTGTAAACGACTATATTTATTTTTTATTATTTTAGATCATCGAATCACGAAGAAAATCGCAACTAACTAACATTTAAAATCTCTAAGTACACGAACAGACACAGAGGTGTGGAGATAATGTCGCATCCGCACGATCGATAGACCGCATTGCAATCTTTTACATTTTCACTTTCAATAAATTGCATTAAAGTGAGCTTTTAATTAATTTATTACTTTTAAAGCTTCAAATTTCAGTTGAATTTTACATTACGTATTTAATAACTCGCTAAAATTTGGGTTATGTAGTATTTAAAATACATTTCCTAGTTGTCTTCAATT
>JAOSYY010000007.1:11225073-11254834 GCA_025727935.1 Hebomoia glaucippe
ATATGTGTTGACTAAATTGAGTAGGTATTCAATAGATGGCGCTGTGTTAAAAGCACAAACGTTTCTATAATAATAATAATGCTACTAATTACAATTTGATGTAACAAAAACCTTAGCCACAGCAGCGCGTGGCCAGGTCATCTAGTTTTAATTATAATTGACTGTGTGCGATTAAGAATATCAGTTTAAAAAATAAAAATAACTATTATTGGTCAATGTTCATCATTATTCATCTGAAAAGCTAGTTCATTTGTTTTTGGAGATGTTTTCTATTTATATTATAGCTTTGGTATTTTGAGAACCAATAAGATATTATAAAGGTTTTCAATTTCGTATGGAATACAAGATCATGTATAAATTATTTTCGAACTACCGGACACACGCTTGTCTTCATCATTACAGGAGTATTTATTTCCATACAATATACAGGTTGAAATGGACTTTTAAGAACTGATTACAATGCTTGTTAGATTCAAGTTAAAAAAGTTGTTTTATAAAGCGTTTAAAAGACTCCCATTTTCGGTATTCACACAAAATAATTTCTTAATAAAACTAAAAATATAGCCTCTGTGTACAAGTGACATGTAGATTTCGTGATTGCTTTTTAATATTTATTTGAGTATTAGCTTTAGCTGTCGGGTTTCTCCGCTATCATGTCTATTTCGTCAAACACTTCTAGTTTTCAATCATGAGTATAAAAACGCACACGTTTTTAATAATTAATAAGATTTCAAAATAATTTAAATTATTTTTTACTGAATACTATTTAGTAGTATTTTAGTCAAGTTCGTTGACATATTTATCTTACAACAATCGCTAATTTTAATCACATTCTCACGTTAACGTTAGATTACACAGAGGTCATGGTCATTTTAAGAATATTTTTATTTACAATACACTTTTGTCTATCTATCCGACATATTTCTTTAGGGTTCAAATACTTCATAAAAAAATATATATAAAGCACTGTGAAGTTACTTGTTAATACCCGATAAAAAAGCTTTAGGTTTGACATGTATGTGGCATCTTGGCTATTTACTTATTGTAAAGACAGAAATTAAAAAAAAGGGTTTCTGATTTGTACCATGTTGTATTGTGTACATAGACATGCTTCTATTTCAAAGAAAGTTGGTTATAAAACACAATGTTCCTGGTGAATGTAAATATAACTCGGATAATTTCTGTTTATGTAATGGCTGCTATAATAAAGAGGTGTTTAATGTTTATCGCGAGTTAACGGCTATATGGGGAGCGCTGTTAAATATCGTATGCATAATTAATCTTCTATAACCATTGAATTAACTGTGCTGACTTAGCGACGCCGAAACTGAGATAGGCGTCGTATTATTATCCGAAACAAGCCATTAACGCACTACTTATTCGTTTATTATGAATTAATGCAAATCCTAACCATTGGAAAAAACTCTATAAGGTTACTTGATGTAACTAACAGCGTACTCGAAGCACACAGCAACCTACTTATAACACACGTATTATTACGATTTAATTATATGTATATTGTATATGTGCCCCATACTATATCCTATAAATATTACATAATAGTTACCTTACAAGTAAATATAAGCAATTTTCATTTCTATTCTGATTGTTATGAAGCCTTGTCTCCTTCTCCGAAAAATAACTCTTACATGGAATTTTCTTTTAAACTTATGTAAATGCGTGTCGAATACTTCGACATTTCCTTAGGGATAGTACAGAAATATTAAAGGTATTTTCTCAAAGAACTCTTGTTTAATATAATATAAATAATAATATCCAAGCTGCAAGCTTTTTAAATTCTCGTCAAATTCTTTGTATTAACAGCATAACTCAAGTGTGAAAATTTCAAATTGTTTGTTTACAATCTCTAAACAAGATACGGCAGCACAAAAACATCCGAGATATTCTTTGAAGGCTTCAACTTCAAAGATAGTATACAAAGCCTTTGTCAAACGGGTCCCGATTGAGATCGAGTCGAGCAAAAATTCATTTACTTAATTGGATTGGTGTAAAGCCTGGACGTCAGACGTCCAAAACTTAGATAATTAATGAATTTGATTCTATTTATACATTGACTATTTTAAAAAGGGACCTTCTATTTACGGGTCACTTGATGCAATACAATCAGAAAATAATAAACCCCAACAAACCTAAAGTATAATCTAAATTCCACTTAAATTATTGCTTTTTAAATTAAGGTCAAAACCGCAATCTGAGCGCTAATTATAAATCTTATACAGTATATTTTATTTTATCATAAACTTTAGTTGATGCAACCGGTTCACCTGATAATAGGCGATCACTGCAGTCCATAAATGTCAGCTACAGCTAAGAAATAGCTCGCGTCGCAGGCCTTTGAGAAATAAGTCCGTATTTTTAATTACCAACTCCTCACGCTCTACCGCTATTAACTTGGTATTTTAATATAAATAATATCTAGACAGAACGAAATACAGCTACCTAATTAAACGGAGTACAAAGCAATTCAAGACGGTCCATTGCAAAAGATCCCAGACGCTACTTGAAAATTTTTAAAGCAGTATTTCTTATACACGACCGAAACTTTGCGCGTCCCACTTACAGTTGCTCATAAGAAAAATTAATTAGAACGGTACAATTTTTGTCTTTTTTTGTGGTGTACGCCTGACCTATTCTTGCACAATGTTGTGCACATTACTTGCGATGCTTTATTTTGCATTTATGTTGGTTACTTTTATAGCTAGACACTTGACACGCCTAAAATAGGCATTAAACTTGGTGAACTTGGCACACCGACATTGAAATACACATGGATAGAGGTTAAGCAACATACGGTCTCATGAGTGCAACTTTGAATAAGAATTAACTTTAATTTTCATTAAAACTTAATTTCTTTATTTTAAATTCAATCTACTCTAAGCTAAATACATTGATCTAAAGTTACCAAGTTGTTCCTTAACAAAATGAATAGTAAAAAATATTATTATTGCACTCTAAGGTCTATGATCTAAATCGTATCTTTAAATTTTGTACAAATATTTATCAAATATTTTTTTCATTAAACACTTTCGTTAAGTTTGATAAACAAAAATACCCCCTGACGCTTGACGATTAAGAGAACAATCTAAAGATGTAAGACTGAAGATTGCCTGAAGAATAATTACTATTTAAAAGGTATGAATACTGCCATGAAGGAGGCAAGGTGGAACTGGAAGAGAAGACCGTGTTATGCGAACGCCACATAATGGGATACAGAGTTTTAGGAGTTCTGTAATTTCAATAAAAGTCAAAAATAGATTACCATTTGCCATAATCTTGAAATACAGTACCAAGTAATGATTTTTCATAGATGGAAACATCTTGAAATGCTGTACAGGTTTCGATTTCAGTCTAAGAATTTCCGAATACTCGAAATAAAAATAAGTAAGGCCAGCAGCAGAAGTCTTAAAAAGCGCAATGACCTTTAGGTTGGCATCGCATCTCCTAGATCTACTGATCTTAGAGGTGTCTATGGGCGACAGGAATCCCTTAGTATAAGTGAAATTTATGCTCGTTTGCATGCACCTTTGTTTATGATATTGAATAATGAGTTATGAATCGATTTGTTATATAATGAACGTTTCTTACAAAAGTGATGTGTTTACTGTAATATAATGTGACTTAGATTTTTTTTCAACATATAAACGTTTTATATACCAATGTTATAATAAGATACTCAATATTTTTTTAAAAATAACGGGTATTTCAAAACCTCTATTTACCTGCGATAACACCCCCTCGCTCGACAAGTGTTGTGAGTATATGTTAAATACACTCAATGTGGAGGAACGAGATAAAATACTTTTTTAATTTAAACTTTTAAATTTCTGACAAGATGCGTATTGGAAGGATTCAACCTAAAAGCGTTTATCTGTAAGTTATGTAGATCGTTAGAGAATCCTTTATCTTGCAGTAGGATGAACATGTATAAAATACTTAATTATATTTCATCTATACACATACCAATTAATCATTAATTTACCGAGGTAGTTATAAATATTGAATATCGACACACTTCCACATAACTGATAATAACCCTTTTGCCTTGTATGACAATCATTAATTTTAGTGGCTTCTTATGAAATTACTAATCACGCCTTGAAAAAAGTTCACAAGAAATCTTTTTATGTAATGGGAACAAAAGGGTCCTCAATAATTTTCCCGACGGAGAGGTCAAAAAGTTGCCGAGCTTCGGTAACAAGTTATAAAAGATCTTTTACACAAATTTTCCTACCCAATAGCAGATCGTCCGATTTATAGAAAAAAAATTGAATTTTATCATTCAAATCTCAAATTACATCTGATACCCTCTTTGAAGTCTTCATATTCAGATAGGTCTTTAACGTTTTTGTATGTACATCGTTAGCAAAACAGTACGATATTTTTGCTAACCACATTAATTTAAACGATTAAGACATATCATATATGACTATAAAAATATTTTAATTTATACAGTTCATTGAGTTATGATACAGTAGAATGAAATGTCGAATTGGAATCGGATCTAGGATAAGATAGAGGTTAACCATGATGATATGAGTTCATTATGTAAAAGTTTTCTTCATTACAGACAGGGAGACCATTTAATTGTCATCCTTAACCTACTTCGCTTGTTACAATTCTAAGCCAGTGTAATTACTTATCTCTTGAAGTATTGTTACTACTCCATTGGCTGCTGTGCGTCCCATATGTAGGTGACTTATCGTAATTATCAACACTATATTGCGATACGGCAGCGGCACTCTAAATTACTAAATTTTAATTTAGACGAAGTATACAAATGATACGCTGAAAAAATACTCTACGATTCCGCAAAATGTGTACTCTGCAAATATTACTTCAGCCGTTGTAATATGACATCGCCACAAAATTCTGTATATACAGCACATATTATCTATGAAACAAAAAGTTAATTGAAGAACACACCGCCGTTCACGTATCACTGAGTGCATTTATCTTATCTGTTATCAGTTGAATATCAACGTAATTCTGCAACCAACGAGGCCCCGATTATTGACAATCAACAGACAGAGGACCTTTAACATACGTCAATTAGAAAGGAACGCCAAGTATCAGAAAGTTGGCTAAGAAGATTATGTTGATGATTGCGCTAACAGATGACACGGCCAAGGACGCTGACGTAAGCGTAACGGCATTGTGAATCGTATAATTTCATCGGTTTCGCTAATGAAACGCGAGTGAAATAAATCGGAACACGGTCTCAATGTTTTGGTGCGTGGAGATGTCGTGTCAACGGACCGTAAAGTTTACACAACACTGTGCACGCGACTCGCTCGCTGCCCCAGCCGAGCCGCTTCATAAGTATGTCAAACCTTTACGAATAATCATGGATGATATAAAATAAAGGCTCGCCACATACCTTTTTAACTTGAAAATGCTCCGGGCGCAGCGTCTCCTGCAATTCCTGTTCGGTCCCGCGCGGCGCGGCCTGCACCGAACTGCGGAACCCGTCCAAGACCCCCTTGAAAGTGAACTTCTTCATCGCGAATTGAGTATCGCGATTCCTTTGTCCGAAGGCCGCTCGCACGCCGGCCCCGGCTACATCACAGCCGTCCGCCGCGGACAGCGATTCGGTTTTGGCAGAAGAGTGCTCTGTCTCTCCCGCGCTGTTACTGCGCAGGGCAGTCCGGGCCGCCGCCGACGCCGACACGCGTCCGTCACGTCGGAGATCGACGAAAACTAGGCGAGGCACCGCCTCCGGAATGTACAGCAATGCGGTCTGTCCGCCGATCGATATAGCAGCGACACACGCGCACTGCACACAGCACTGACACTCGCCGTCACACGAGCTGTCGCGTACTGGCTCGAAGGAGGCCGAATAGCGCGATCGATCAAAGCGCACGTGCTACGGATTGCGCATATAAGTTGCTTTACCACAGTGCGCTGTGCACCTACCTCGCGTATAGCGCGCCGCACAGCTGATTGCGATTTCGCGCGTTTGCCTGCAGGTGGCGCGCGAAAGCAAAACAATGTCGACGTGACAACCCTGCTGTCAACCGAACGACCGATTACCTGCTTGCCATACGTCAGGCCATAATCTAAGCGAAAGGTGGTTTCTGTCATAAACCTAGTAATCTTTTGTATAACACCGGGATTTTCCGTCGATTTTCTTAAAAATGTCGTATAAAATAGCATTGAGGAGTTTCAAAACGCTCACATATATCGGAGGATACAAGAAAATAAGAGATCGTCACATAAAGTGAGTTATTATCTCGTATTTCCTGTTAAGTTTTAACATTCAAAGGTAAACATCTTTCTTATCAGAATTTTTAATATTTTTTTTATTAAAATTTTATGAATAATTAAGTCGGTTATGTTACCAAACCAGGATTATTACTTGTTATTGGGTCAATCCACTTGCCGATTCTTTATCTGATAAACTATTCAATGTACATGAAAATACAATGGTATAATTTATAGGTATACCTAAACGCTTCTTATAATAATTACGTTATTTTTTATAGACATAATATGCAAAGTAGCAAAATATATATATATATATATATATAACATAAATTAACCTTGAATGATAAAATATGCTTGTTGCATGTAAACTAGTAATTAATTTTGAAACTAGGTTTCTGTAACATACACTTGAAATTCTTTATCTAGTTAGTGTGAATTATACTTTATATTCATAATATACAGAATGTATTGTGCTGCTGTAATTGGTGTGGGTTACATGGCTTATAAGCATCACAAAACTAATAAAGTGGAAATGAAGGAAATTATACAATTGAAAAACTATATGGCTGAGCCAGTAACTCCAATCAGTCGCCTCGAAAAAACTCAAGATGATATGAAAACACAGATGGAATTACTTATATTGAGAATACAAGCAGAATTTTGTAGAGCACTGGAGAAAGAGGAAGATGAGGTAGGTAAAAAAAATATGTTTTGGAGTCTAATGAAACAATTATTTAATAAAAGAACCCCATATTCACAACTAAAATAACACAATATTTAGTTGTATTTATTTTTCATTGTAGGCATGGCAAGATGAAAAAAGAGAGGAAGATTTAGACTATGATAGTGACATGTTTGTACCATATCCGGTATGACATTTCATCTGAGTATATAAATGCTTTAATTATTGGCTGGTTAGGTCTTCTGTTTACTTTCTTTCATTAGATCAATTTAAGTATAAAAAACTTATAAATAATAAGTCAATCACAGTTTTATTTCTTTTTACTGATATTACTAGAAGTAACTGGTTGGTAGTGTTGAATCATTGACTAATTGGGTTCTTTTCATTCCAATAAACATATTTTTGTAATTACACATATAAACAAAAATAGTCTATTTACTTATATGAACAATTCTGGGTTTAGGATGCTAAATTTCGCGTAGATCGATGGACCCGCAAAGAGGGCGGTGGCGGAATCACGTGTGTCTTACAAGACGGTAGAGTCTTTGAAAAGGCTGGTGTCAATATTTCAGTAGTGTCAGGCAAACTACCACCAGCTGCCGTTCAACAAATGAGAACCAGGTACAGTTTGTAAATTATTTTTATTTAAACAATAAATATACACTAATGGAAATATAAGATGGGAAATGCGAACGGTCACGTATGACATGTACAATGAAATTATTACATATTACCTTAGTTTTTGGTGGATATTAAATACCTACTGTCACTTGAAATGAAATTATATA
The DNA here is from genome assembly GCA_025727935.1 of Hebomoia glaucippe. Taxonomy (NCBI): domain Eukaryota; kingdom Metazoa; phylum Arthropoda; class Insecta; order Lepidoptera; family Pieridae; genus Hebomoia; species Hebomoia glaucippe. The sequence goes on from JAOSYY010000007.1 coordinate 11,232,769, forward strand.
ATTCAGGCTTTTACGTTTGGACTTTAAATAATTAATTGCAGAGGGAAGAATTTCGAGGGCAAGGAGTTGCCATTCTTCGCAGCTGGAGTGAGCGCTGTTATTCACCCACGCAATCCCATGGTACCGACCATACATTTTAACTATAGATACTTCGAAGTTCAGGATAAAAATGGTAATTTAAACTAATCTTGTCTTAATAGTAAATTTAACACTGTTACAATAATCGTTATATATATAATTAAGTCACCTACAAACTAATTTTATTTTAATGTGGTTTGACAGTAATGACTTTGTATAAATTATATTTCTTCCCTCTATTGCACTTTTTGCAGAAACACATTATAGCATTGAACTTGGTTCTAAATTATTTATCTAAAATGTCAATGTGTTCAAGATCTAAATACAAAAATATTCTAACTTGTTCAAGGTGTACAGTGGTGGTTCGGTGGCGGTACTGACCTGACGCCATACTACTTGAATGAAGAAGACGCTGTTCACTTCCACCTTACATTGAAACACGCATGTGATGCTCACGATCAATCTTACTATTCAAAGTAAGGACATTTAATTATTTATATGTTTGCATAATCCCAAATTCGTATGTTAAATATTTTTTAAGACAGGTAAAGAGGAGATGAAAAGATTTTTTATATTTTACTTTTAACTATTTAATAGATTAGAAATTCTTTTTGCAGCCTTTCATGTTTTATATACCAGATTTGAATTTTTTTTGCAGGTTCAAAAAATGGTGTGACGACTACTTTACTATTACACACCGTGGTGAGAGACGTGGTGTGGGAGGAATATTTTTTGATGATGTTGATCAGCCTGATCAGCAAAGAGCATTTGACTTTGTTACATCTTGTGCTGAGGCTGTAATACCCAGTTACATTCCCATAGGTTAGATATTATGTTGATTTTAGATTGGAGTTTCCTATATAAATATTTGGAGATATCAATCATTATTTAAATAATATTTTAGAATTCTAGAACCTACTTCATATTCTCATTTTTCATACTAATATCAATTGTAATAAGTAGGGTGAATCATTGTTTAAAAGTTAAATGTTTATTATGATAAACTTATATTATTTGTGACTTTTACTTATAGTACAAAAACGTAAAGATGAACCCTATGGTTACTACGAGCGGCAATGGCAGTTATTACGTAGAGGTCGATATGTTGAATTTAATCTGATCTATGATCGAGGGACAAAGTTTGGACTGTTTACGCCCGAGGCAAGATATGAGTCAATATTGATGTCGCTACCGCTAAATGCAGTAAGTATATTTAGAATAAGATTATAATATTGATTTTATGTTCATGTTGTCTAATTACAATCACGATAGTATTGAAATGCCAAAATATTGAGATGGTATTGAGAAAGTCTTATCATTTCAGAAATGGGAATATATGCATGAACCGAAGGCCGATTCCCCAGAATACAAGTTGATGACGGTTTTGAAGGACCCGCGCGACTGGCTTGAGGCGCAAGCTCGGGCTAGTGCTTAAGTTATCCGTAGTGAGAGCATCCACTCCATTACATCAAATCTATGTAAAATACTCATTGGTCTCTCCATTGGTTTAGGGTTGTGTATATCAAATTTTATATATCAATAGATATCTACTATTTTACCATGAAAATAAATTATTTTTATATGTTTAATTTTATTTTATTTATAATATTGTTATAAAATTTTAAAATAAATTAATTTAGTTAATAAAATCAAGACACAGAACTTCATATTTTTTTATTAAGGAGCTCAGCAAAGTATACCCATTTATTTTTATGAGTCATGGTGGTTGAAACTATCCAAAAGTATTTTTAATTTAAATTAACCACTACTTAGTATATGTACACAGGAAAAGAAAAACTTAACTAAAATAAAATATTAGACAATTGCTAATTGATCCGATTTATCATAACATTAAGAAAATTTCTTGTCCTGTTAGTTTTGCCAATATCATAAATAAATGCTTGCTGCTTATGCTGATATTATGATTTTACATCTTTTTAATTTAATAGTTTTGTTCGCTGAATCATCTCAGCGGCAGTATTATACCCGTCCAATTCCTAACCCCTACTTACTTAATTATTTTTAAGATTTGATATATGTGTTGATAGAGGTAAAAAATGGAATGAAAAGCTACTGTAAAATTAATCCATGTTGTCTAGTTTGGAATAAGTCTGGCAATAATAAAAAGTTTATAGCTGTCATAATCATCCTTATACTTTGCAGTTTCTATGTCATTGTCAGATGTCAATTTGTCACCATTCACTAGCACTGTGAGGCCGCAATGTTGTGAATTTATTTTGCGATGTATTTCTATTTTTTATAGTTCTTATCAATGTTAACCACAAGTGTTTATGTATTTCGATTTTTGTGAATTATTATAGGCTTATTATTCATTCAATAACTAGCGTGACGTTAAAATTTTATGAGGCGCTCATAACGGATGCATTTTTTCCTACATTCTTCTTCCATAAATGTATATCGTATCGTTAGTTTCGTGATGTTTATACTAATTGGAGCCGGGTAACGCTAGAAGATGCCTTTTAAATTAAAATTAAAAAAGACCCGGCAGTACAATGTTGCATCTAAGAGTTTGTTCGTTATAAGTGTTGAACTCCTCGATGGCGGTGTGGCAGACTGCACACTGTCCGTGGACAGCACGGGACAAGAATGTCTTGATAATGTATGTCAAAGACAAGCCATTAATCAGCCAGAATTTTTCGGCCTTCGCTATGTGAATCGCAGTCAACAGCCACGATGGGTCCAATTAGACAGGCCTCTAAAACGCCAACTAGAGAAGCATTCCTCAGCCCACCAACTGTATTTACGAGTTATGTATTACGTGATATCTGGGACGAGTTTAATAACAGATGAAGTGACAAGATACCACTACTTCTTGCAACTGAAGAATGATCTAGTTGAAGGCAGGATTATTTGTGATTGCCAGCAAGCTGTAGAGTTAGCATCTTATAGCAGACAAGCTGAGTATGGTAACCATGATCGTGAGAGACATACAGTAGAGTATTTGAAGAATTTGTTAACATTCCCTAAGCAGATGTTGGACAGTGGCCAAATAATAGAGAGTAGTAGTTTGGCTGAAACAGGGAAATTAGAATGGTTGACAGCAGCTGTGATACAACATCATATGTCTCTTTATAACATGTCTCAGGTAAGGTGTTTAGTTTCTTCAGGTTAACCAAGTTATAAAAGACATCTTGTAAGTTATACTTATATTTTTTAATTTTGGTTTTTCAAAGAATATTTAATATTAATAAAAAGTGTAAGGAACTTTTTTATTTGTTACACTTATCAGATAGTTAAAGATTTAATTTAAAAAATTAATGTATACAAGAATATTTGTTAAAGGACAGTATAAGAAAATTGAATTTTTTTACCAATTTACTGTTTTATTATAGATTGTTAATAACACCAAAACTATGCCCAAGTCATCATATATCAGTAACATGATATGAAGCAATGTAATTGTACTTTCTAACTCAACCATCCACATACATGACATCATTATATGATAACCTACAGAGCATTGTCCTTTTAATTAACATTTGATAAAAGTCTACTGTATTAAGGAATTTAATTATGCAAAATTTGTATCTAATTTTATTTATTTATATAAATTTCTATTCATTTAAATTAAAGAAACCTGGTAAAAAATATAAAATTAAATCTTTATAGGAATTTATATTTATTTTACCTTTCTTAAACACATAATGGTTTAAAATTCTGAAAAAAATCATTATAACTTTAAAGTAGTTTAAGGTATGTTATGTGTTAATCTATAGGGTATTTAAAATTGACTGTATTTGATAAATAAAATTTTATTTAAACATTTCATACAAGTATTTTCAGGATATCACATAATTACTCATTGATTGCATTCCTCATGAAATGTGAATGATTATCAGTTAGATTACAAATTTGAAATTGGTGACAAATTGTTTGTTAACCTAAAATAGATTACTTTGAAATTACATACTATATTTACATTGGTATATGTGTTAGTATTTGAAAATTTCATAAAATCATGTCAGGACACTTGCTATATATGTTCTATATAAACATAAATTCTTTTAAATATTAAATGAATTTTTCACATACTAATTATTAACCAAAGATTTCCAACATGTAGTTAACACAAGACTGTATATAAATGGGCAATATCATAGTGGCTATACCAAATTATTTTATTATCTTCTGAACTCTACTTACCATAGAACTGTACATAACATGCATATTCAATAAGTAAAGTTCATTTTGTCATAAGATGCAATTATTACCATATGAAATGGGTTTAACTAGCACATTTGTTTTCCCGCAAATCTACTTCACTTTTCCACATATTTATCAGCCAAGATCCTAAAATAAGCCCTGTAATGGCTAATACAAGCATTTTTTTAATATAATAATTTTGACTTGTTTAATATTTACTTCAAGGATTTAATTACATGATTTGTTAGTCAAAATAATACACTAAGGCTAGGTTGTTATAAAAATATTATTTAGAAATTAATAAGTGCTTAAAATAACAGGCTCAAGCAGAGGAAGGCTTCATCACAACATGTCAGCAGCTGCGAGGCTATGGGCAGGAGATGTTTGCTGCAAAAGAGCAGCGGAATCAGAGCGAAGTTACCATTGCAATATCTCTAACCGGCATACGTGTGCTCAGTGATACTAGCGATACTCCACACTTTTATCGGTAAGTCTTATATAAAAATCTCGTGACATAAGAAACAACATAATTATGTTTACAGTCAAATTGTGGCTGCCGACGTCAACTCAGTGATTATCTTATACTCTATACTTTTCTTCAATATATATTTATAACGGATGAACTGAAAATATCAGAACCAAATATATTATGTACCTATCTTTTGAAGCGTTCATGTTTGAGTCACCAGTGATACACGCCACTGTAAACACCTTGCAAATAGGAATCATTATTATAAATATAATTAAATAACCACACTTTCACTTAGATGGATGGATATAACGAATGTTATAAACCACAAGCGCACGTTCAGTATCGAATGTCAGAAGCAAGGCGAGTCGGCCTCATTTGCGCTGCCCAGCCCCGAGGATGGCAAATACGTTTGGCGGATGTGCGTGCATCAGCACACCTTCTACATGCGCCACCAAGCAGCGCTCAGCGCTCCCACAGATGAACACCGACCCCAGTTTCAGGTAACATACGAGCTGGTACCATGGCTTCGCTTGCCTAGTAGAATTGTTTCAAGAAGAATCTAGCTTCAATTTTTTAATTACCTCTAATATTCGTCTATTTTATACACCAAACATACAAAACGTGCTAGCGGATACCACAAAAGGAGAAAAAGTAATCGATGAAATCCTTATCACCTTTTTTGAGATTTTAAGAACTTCTATAATACTTATTTACTAATAACGTATATTTTAATCACATATTCGTCAATTAATTTTTAGTAATGACATATTTTTATCGATTAGACTGGTAGTTTAAAAGTAGTTTTGGGTAAAACTAATTGTTATTAAATTATCGTGGTATCTAAAGTATTGAGGCCAGTGGCATATAATATCTGAAACCTATAAATTAATTACATTTACGTGTAATAATACTGTAATTCCAAAATTAATTACAACATTTACCGGAATGTAAACTGCTAACATAAGGAGAAAAACATTTACTTTCTGTTGAAATATCAAGGTGCACGATTTGTGTAAGCTATTTTTCTATAACACTCGTATAAATCTATTGTAAATTAAGGTTTTCATTTTAGATCAAAAGCGGCAAAAATTATTTCATTTTTAAATTTTCTAACATTCGACTGTAATTTACGTCGTAAGACCATAAATAAATGTGAGAAGCTCATAAAATAGAAGAATTGCTCGTCTATTCTGTGAATTCTTCCCACAACGACTGTTATCAGTAATCGCCCACGGCTCACTACTTGCTTGATCAAGCAGAAACCGGCGGTCAGCGCAATTCGTTATTACTTCCGATGTATTATCACGACGATCTTATCGCGATTCATAACTTGAAAGTATGTAGGTTAGCTGAGTATTCGTCCTTGAATTAATAGTCTTATCTACCGCTTTAGCCGTATATAATAAGATTATGAGATTTAGGTGCGTATTGTAGCTCAGGGTCTAATTTTATTAAGTTCTTGCGTAATACTTTCAACCCTTGGTGTGCGTTTTTAGAAAGAATTTCGAAACGTCACCAAAATGAAATATTTAAATATGAAGGTGATAAGAGTCCAGGATTTTTCTTACATTATTGCAGAAGGCCTATAGATAATTCAACTAACTAACCAGGACCGTTGTAACGCTAGCAGTACGCTAAGTGGCCACAATTACACAGTCAATCAGCATCGCATGCTGTTCCATTTTCTCTGTTTACATACCTGATTTTTCACAATTTAGTAATACAAAACATAATTGCACGAAATATACATGTTTGTATTCAATCAAAAGAATTTAAAGAGGAATTAAATTAGGCTTGCATTTTCCATTTCCTCGCCAATTCTGTTCTCACTGTAACTAAATGTAGGCGAGTGTCTATTCATTAAATGTCCTCCTATTCGACACAAGTAGTTTTAAAAACCGAGTGAAATAAATCTACGCATACTTTTCACCAAATTTTTTGTTTAAGGATTTAGGTTGGCCCATGGAGGTGATTACACTTTTAATCTCCTACTAAAGCTTACACCTTATGCAATCTATAGAACCATTTGCCATAGGCTGATTTAGACTGGATAAAATAAACTTTTTATTGTAATAACACATCTCTAAAACATTTGATTAAATACAATATTTTGGACAGCGACGATAAGCAGTCATCACATGAGCCACCTTACGTTTGGCAATGTCTATGTTAATTAATAATATTTAATACCCGAGTGTCTAGTCTGCGATGCTCATATTTGCGAGACAATAGCAAAATCGCCCGTGATAAACTCTGTCATTAAAGAATTGTTATTTATCGTTGTTCTTTGAAAAGTTTATAAACACCGCGTCACCGCGAAAGTGCTGATAATTAGACTCGATAAAAACCACTCGCGATTCAGAGCTCCAAGTAATATATTGTTTCTTTTTACGGTCGCGGTTAGAAATATTATATTTTTATTATTACTTCGAGACAATTGTCAGGTGGTCACATTGGATATCGTAGTGATAGTTTTCATCACGAGTTAAAAAAAAGTTCAGCCAGAAAGCTCCGTTTAATCAATTTGAAAATGTAGAAATTGAGACCATCACGCCGTTTCCTTAAGGGTACGCAGAAACTACGACATGTAACTTGTTACGATTCCAACAAAATTCTTTCGCTTCCTCTAGTCCCATTAATGCCTTCATACACACTCGGCGAATTAACACATTGACGTGTTCTTTCCTTGGGCGTTCTCAATTTCGGCTTCGCATACGCATAGACACGTATTTATTCTAGTTAAAGTACGTTGACTATTATTTAGGGAACCCACCGTTATAATATTCTATAGTACGCACAATTCTACGCTCAATTTAAGCAAACGTTTAAGAACTAGCGATCGAGGCATTATTTGAAATTTGTTATCTTGGAGCAGGAATAGAATAGTAATTGCGCACGATTTACAAGCGCAGTCGAGTGTCAAGTGCAATGACGCCCCTAATTATCTGTGCGTTGTGAATACTTTTTGCTTATTTATTCTATCTACTACGGTTATAATTCAATGTGCGAGTTATCGATAAAAGTATATGTTTATCTTATAGCCTGACTCTGACTCAAAAGTGAACGAAAACTTTAAGGGCAGCAATAAATACTATATCTATCAATCATAATTAATGCAACTATTAGTTGTAGTATAATTACTTTCTAAATTTTTGAAGAAAAACCATGTATTATAATTATATTATATTATAAACTATACTAAAAAGTTCTTGTAATGTCTTCTGCAGGATCATGGGTTATCTGAAAGTCGTGAGGAGTTGGATGTGAAAGATATTGGCAGTACGTCACGTTTGGAACCACTCACGGCTGCTCACAGAGCTCATTCCACGTCCTGTTTGGAGCTAGCTGACCACAGACCTCAACCTAGAAACAGGTGAATTTATATAAATTTACCTTATTTAAGCTTTCTCAAACTTTAAACACAGCGTCAAATAGATAGATCAGTTTTAAATAAAATTATTTAAATAAAAAAATATATTGTTCCTTTGACAACATCTACTTTCCAGGGCGTTGCTGCCGTCTTATCGTCCTGCGCCAGATTACGAAACCGCAATTCAGCAAAAGTATCAACAGCAACGTGCTGAAGCACAACTTCGGTATCAAAACCACCACGCACATTCTCAACTCCTTAATACTACCGCTCAACCACTTGTCTACGGTTCCCACCCGGACATACACAGAATTCACTATCCTGACGTCACAAGGCATACTGTTCCCGTCAACCAAGGCGTAGCAGCCACAGACGATTATGCGTACGGGCTCAAATATGTAGGCAATTATCCCATCGCTGTCAACCCTAACGTACAGACCGATCATGCGCTACATTACGTAAACGTCTACAAACCTCCCCCACCTTACCCATCCAACGGTCTAGCTTCCAATTCCACCCCCGACTTAGCCGTCGCCAGTCAAGCACTCAACTACCACAGAGGGTACATCAACTCGCATGTATCTGGCTCTAGTCCCGATCTAGTCTCTACTAGGACAGCCCTCAATAGACAATACTTGAGCTACGTGAACCCCGGTCACGTCCTTAACTACGGGCGTCCCAATATCCTCCCAGCCACGCATGGCACTTACAACAATCTTCCCTCGGTATTAGACCCAAACCCACATATCATAATCGATCCTCATCACATCTCGGATAACATTCAAAAAGTTTACGACGAAAGAGGAAATATAATGTACTCCATGCCGATGAGGAGAATCTCTTACCAGAGACATATAGTTTTACCACAGATAAAGCACAATGAAACTCAAGAACCGATCTACGAAAATGTTCCATTGCTCTGGCAGAATGAGCAGAAAATACGAGAAAGAGCACAAAGCTTAACCACCACCGACGAAATAAGTCGATTGAACGAAAAAAATAGTAATCATCCCGTAACAAATAGTTACGGCCATGTCAATAACGTCCTTCTTGCACCCAAAGTTGACGACAGTCATTATGTGAATGCGCAAATCATAAAGGGAGTGCGAGAGTCTAGCGTGCCCAAAGATTTGAATGTGTCTAATCGATCGATCAACAATGAATTCGATAACGCGTTATCGATCGACAGACTGTCGATAAAAACAGACGAAAAGGATTATGATGAAACGCCATATCAAAGTCTTTCAACTCATAAAGTGTCGAATAACAATACGATTAGCAAATCAGTGGATAATGTTACATCGATAAGCGTTCCTGATATTAGAACCTCTCAAACAGACAGTGCTCTATCGAGTTCTTTAATGAATTCGACTTACAGCACTAGTGTAGAACTCGACTCGAGTAAACATAGTAATAAAGAGAAGAAACGGCGGAGATGGGGCATGTTCATGGGACGTGCAAATAAATCGGAAGTGAAGAGCGCTACTTTGGGTCGCGATCGGGCCAAAGTGAACCAGCAGGTCAATAAGCATCGCTGGTCCACTGGCCTACCCAAATGTCAGCCATTACCGCCGAGTATCACCAAAGAGACACTGGTAAGTTCCCGGATACTTAATTATAGTTTGACATCTGATTCTACAGCTTGTAAATCATTATCGTGTAATTCTAGAGAGAAGTAATTTTACATAAGTTTAAAAAGATGAAGGTAGTAGGCAAGACATAAATAATTAATATGATGTATTATCCAAAAATAATTGCAATTTCCAGTGCCAATTGCTAGAACGCAAGATGTCCGATGATCAGCTGTCGTTTGCGTTTGAACAAATACCAAAAGGTCGGGAAGTAGAGGGCGAGTACAAAACCGCGCTCCTGCCGCAGTACTCGGCGTACAATAACGGGGATTCCCTGCCTTACGAGGACAATAGAGTGCGGCTGCATCCCACTTCGGATAATCCGCATGGTTACATCAATGCTTCCCACGTCACGGTGGGTTGTTAGTTTTATATATTTCATAGTCTGTTGGTTTCACTCTCATCTCATAATTAAAATATAGTCAGTTACGAGTTCATTGTATAACAGCTAAAGACGATAAGCACCTATTTACTAATCTGTTATGAACAAAGCGTAAATAATTACTTTTCTATCGCCAGATGACGGTTGGTAACACGCAGCGTTTCTACGTGGTCGCACAGTCGGGTAGCGTGGAGCAAGCCGCTCTGCTGTGGGAGTGCGTGTGGCAGGTCGGCGCGCGTTTACTGGCGTGCGTTGATGCGGCCCCACCCAAATACCTACCTCCCGATCACCACGCCGCAGATTATGGCCAGGTACATTTGCTTTAATTTAATTGATTATTGATAAATTTCCTCAGAGAAAATTCGAATGTAAGTTATTTATTTGTATCTTTTTTTAGAGATTTAAGTGTAGTTATGGATTAGTATGAGCCATGAAACAATAAAACCAAGTTATAAAGAAAACATATAACTGTATGTAATGTGAAATAAAATAATTTTATAATAACTTTTAGTTCCAAGTATCATGCGGAAAGTGGTCTCGCGCTGCGTGGGGTGGGTCGGTACGTGTGCGCATGCGACGTGGCGCTCGCGCGCGCCACCTGTGGCATGTACAGTACTCCCGTTGGCCTTTACACACCTCCGCGCCGGACACAGATGTTGCTGGCTTCATTGGTAATTGCTTACTGATATATAATAAATTTTTGGCATTTAATAATAAAGAATTATTAGTTTTTTTATTTCGTCATTGTGATATTGAGGAACATATATGTCGATTAAAGTTATAGTGTTTAAAATGCTATAAATTTTTAAAATGGATTTTCAAAAATGTTCAGAGTTCCTCTCGGAGCTGAACGGACTTCGGTTAGCTTGCGAGGCGGAGGCCAGTGCCGACCAGCAAGCGGTGACTTCGCGCAGCATGCCGCTGGCGGTGACGTGTGCGCGAGCTTCTGGGCGTAGCGGCACAGCACTCGCTGCCGACCTACTGTTACACGTGCTCGACACCAATCAGGTGAATGACACTACAACAAACAAAAAATAATCACGCCAGCGACGTAATGAGTGTTCATCTCCCATAGATAACTATGCTTAAAACGAAACTTAAAGTATTCTAGGTTTATTTGTTTATTGATTACTGTATTATTTATGTTTTATTCCGTACGTTTTTCCATACTAATAGTACTCATATTCGCTTGTCATTTTAGCAAAATTCTTGGAATGTTCCGCCAGACTGAATCATTAAATATTGTACAAGCGGCAACATCCATAAATGCAGAATCAAATGTTATTAATTATTTTTGTACTCTTTACAAGAGCTTCGTATTTTATGATACTAAGAAATATTTTTTATCTATTATTTCAGGAACTTGACATTCCTAGAACGATAAGCCTGCTTCATCAACAGCGGGCAAATTTGATCGAGAGCGTCCACCAGTACCGGTTCCTGCACCAAGTGCTCCTCCAGTACCTGAAACAGTCTAGGCTCATATAAACACTAGGCCAAACACAGCTATTTTAAATAAAAAGAGGAAATTCGTACGTGTATACGCAAAGATAATTATTACTTTGATTTATTTTTTAAATTGGAGGTGAAAATTAGCCAATTTAATTAATACATGTTTTCCAAAATATTGTTTTTATTAGAATGTCTTTCCGTCTATTAATAACTTTAATATTGCTGCTGTAATTTGATGGTGCCCTAAACCAAATTCCTCCCTTTTTTGGTAATGTCTCGCTGCAACGCAAATCACCAATTCTACTATGCCTAAACTTAATCGAGTTGCACGGATAACTGATAATACCCGATTTTGCTATGTAAATGGCATTATTTATTTAAACTACTTTTCTGAAGAAATGTCAAACCGAGATTATCAGAGGAGACAACTATTTATTACAGAGAATTGATTGATTATAGTAATAATTTCGTCTATATTGATTATAAGTTTAAATGAATGAATTTAAATATGGTTCTCCAATTATAAATTAGGGAATTAAGAATACAGTATTTGTGAAATATTATATATTTGCTCAGAATGTAGTCACTTGATATAATAAATTTAAAATCACGAATTAATCGCGACTGACACGACGCTGCCATCTTCGTCTAGTTACTTGTATATTTAGCGTAAATTAGTCGTACTAACTTTATTATTATTGATAAACTAAATTGTTAATTATTAATACACTACGCCTACGTCTTGAAGTATCTTAAAACTCAATCATTTTTCTGTGGTGCTTAAAAAATTATTGCATGAAATATAAAGAGTGAATTAAAACTATTTGTCTTGTTATAATTTGTTTAAATAAATTCATGTATACAGTTCTCGTATGTATGTTCTCGACTAAACTATGCAAACTAAGTTTAAAGTTGATGCTTTTAGTATTTAAGTGAAACCACGTGCCTTAAATCGGAGATTATACGCGATCTGATAGCGTTCTATGTGCCTTTGTTATTTTATATTTGTTAAAGTGTAATATAAACTCGAATATTACCATTGCAATTATATTTCATAATACTCGAGATATAAATATATCGAGATCGCTTTATCTACTCTCAATTAATTATCATTATCGCTTTGTGACAAATGGCTATCATAAAAAATACTAGTTATTTTCGTTTCAAATCATTTGGATCATGTTCGTGTTTATATTACGATTTCTAGTATATATACGTGAGATAAATGGGAGCGGATGTTGTGTTGCAAGAAATAATATTAATTATGATCTAAAAGGATTAGGTACACAATTTATTACTTTAGTTACTTTGTGTGATTTTGTGAATTTTTGAGTATTTTGTATTTTATATAATAAACCTATCAGTATTTCAATAAAATTTAATAACATTAAATTATATAAAAATAGAATTTAAAAATCACTAAAATGTTTTTTAAGCACATAATATAGTTTTATCATATATGAAATTGTGTTCACTTTTGTATTTTTATTTACTAGCTACTATCTAGTCCAATGGCAGCTTAATGTGGAGGCCCGAGTTCTTTTGTAGTTACTTGTATATTTGAGAGTTCTACCTATAGTTGAATTATGTAAAATTACAATAATAAGATTTATTTGTATTGTTTAATAACAAATGTAATATACATACAAAACAGTCTGCACAAAAATCTTCATAATTTTTAAACTAAAAAGTCATAGCTCTTCAGAAAATAACAAAAATACTAACATTTCTAGAATAATTTACCTTATTCTACATTGTGAAAATAACTCAAATAAGTAAACACTGCTCAAATGTATGAGGCCGTACCATATATATATATATATAGATATGAGTAAGCTCTGAATCAACTCAGGACATTATTATATGTATGTGAAATGAAATGTGAATAATAAATTAAAAACCATATTGTTTTATTACTGTACAGTTCTTCAAAACCAACCAACTTTGAGAGAGATGAATTTCATCTAAATATTTAATGTAGAGTATTAAAAGTCTCAGATATTTATTACTTATGCAGTAGTGCAACAAACCAATTAGTAAGTTCTGTTTGAATTAAACCTCATTAATAATTAATATGTAGAATTGCGACCTGCCTTACATTCATTAAAAGAAACATCTCAAGGATAATTTAATGGTGTATCACTTTTGGTACTTCGGTGTAAGAATTAATACTCTTAAATCAAAAGTAACTTGATTTTTCCAAGGCGAAAATCGGAATATATTTTGAGTCAAAAAAGAATAGCAGCAATATTCCTAAAAAGGATAATTAATGGAATATAAATAATCTATTTGCTTTTAAAGTTTATGAATGTTCTAATAAAATAAAACTCCAAAACCCAGTCTATATAACTTATATTTCAGTAAAAAAATCATAACCTAGCTTAAATATAGCCTTCCGTTACGGCGGGGGATAATAAGGTCTGGGGGGTGGTGGACCTGGGGGTATTGGTCCGCGTGGAAGCAGGGGCCCTCGGGTCGGCATAGGAGGAAAGTAATTGGGAGGAGGGACATTGACTGGAGTGAACCTTGCTGGTGATGGTTCTGGATATAAAGGTAATGGTGGACCAGGAGGTATCGGAAGACGTGTGGGAGGAGGTATCGTTGGTGGTGGAGCAGAATACATAGGAGGATAAGAAGGTATGGCAGAGTAGCCTGGGTAAGTGAACCTCATATCAATCTTAGGAGGTTCTAATTTTATATCAGAGCCATTTTTAATTGGGGTCACAGTTGGCTTAATAGCGGCAACAGGTGATGCGGAAGTGGGCGGTGTAACGGAGGCCTTCTTCTCGTTTTTTGGAGCAATTTTAGTGGCAGATTGAGCAGGTGGGGAGTCACCACCAGATGGCTGCGACTGCGGTGAGTATAGGTCTAGCACCTAGAAAGTACCATACACTCATAATATATTCAATAACAATGTCAATCTCACACTCTTTATGCAACAAATCTTTGCTATTTAACTGACATTTGACCAAATTATAAAATTGTAGCTGGTGCATGGTAAAATCATGTAAGTGAATGTGCTTTCCTCAAAGGAAATTTAAGAGTAAAGTAAGTCTAAAGTTCTAATAAGTAATCATCAATAATAATCTAATTCAGTACCTGATGACAAATATCTTCAAGTAATTCCATTGAAATATCTTCAACAAACATGTCCCACCATGCATTATGTTTTGGAGTTCGTCCATTCCAATCTACCACTTCAAATTTACTCAATTTCCCTGCCAAAAACATAAGAGCAACAGCTATGACTTCCGGTTCCCACTGGAGACATAGAGTAGTGCACAAACTGCAAGAAGAATATTTATTGAATAATAACCGAAGATTCAATTTTTTTAACGATTTTAACCAGTTTACCAAAATCCTCCAGAACTTGCTTAAAGCTAGTTTAAATATTATTAAAAATAGTCATAATAGAAGATAACATACAGTTAATTCTAAAATAGGTATTGAAATAGTTACCGTAAGAAACAAAACTCATATAAATGTTACTAGTATTTCATTAAAAGTCTGATTATTTCTTTTTAATTTAAAGTTAAAAAGTTCCAGGTATATTTATTCCTATATAAGCTTCTGACAGTGGATTTGCATGCATTCATGTTGATTTTGCAAAGCACTTCTAATTGTGTATCACAATAGTTTTGGGTAACTTTATTGAATCTGTATCTATAATACCTTTTACCAATACATATAAAAGAATAATAGAAAATATTTCTGACACAAAAAAGAACCTGTTGAGAACTTTCAGAGATAAGCCTTTAGATACACACAGGCAGACAGAAAAATAAAACAAATGTCTAAAATAGTCTGCATAAATTATTTGGATGCATGGAAACAGGATTTGTACCAATTTATTAAATTAATAGAAGATATAATTTTTAATTCAAACCTAATTGACATAAAACAAACACGAAGTTAAGCTTACTATAATACAATAGCCAATTCTGAGATTAAAGACAGACCAAAATTCTAAAAATTATTGTTCTAGGTTCTTTTATGTTCATAAGTCCCCCAATAATAGTTTATCTGAAATATCTTCAATGTTCAGCTTGTTACATGTTCACCTGTTACATTTTTATTATATTATAGGTAAATAATATTTTAGTTTACCTGTCATTAACAAATGTCCAAGCCATTTGAACCATTTTTTGTAACTTGCCTTTCTCCCCTTTAAGGCACTTAGCATACTTCAAGAGATAACCATATGGGTGTTCTACTTGCAAATCAAACTTAATTGTTTGTAATAAGATCCTCTCTAGAGTCATCACTTCTTCTTTTGGGTCATCACCAAATGTGCTAAATTTCTGTTCAGTCAATAACGATTTGGCAACTTTAATAATATCCTTACATTTCTTAGGCGTTTCTTCCACTTTACCGGCAAGGAAGAGACAACAACATGCCGTTATGTATCTAGGAAATGTTCTAAACGAATGGAACATGTAAAAACGATGAAAATAAACAACACCAGTAGCAACTGTATTATAACCTAAGTCCATCTTTGATCCAGTATCAATGATAAATCTCGCGCCCTCCTTTCTGTAACGATTTTCTGTCTCGTTGAGAATTCCATCGCGAAATGACGGTGTATTCTGTAAATCCTTTTTATCATAATACCAATAAGGCATAATTATAGTTATTTACTATAAAAATATATTAGATTCGTCACTAACCACCACCGCCATTTATTTGCAACTGTACTGTACAGACAGTGACGTTAATGAATTAATAATTTTGACAGTGATAGATTTACGGTTAACTTAATCAAAATTAACTTACAATAAAAATTACGTGCTGTATGTATACAAAAACTTCTATAATTTTTTTGACTGATTATATTAAAAATTGCATTCAGACAAAGTGTATGCCCTATTCATTTATTTTTTTGCCATTTGTATCCAATAATCAAACTCTACAGATTGCGTTAATATTATTGCCAATGGTAATAAAACTTGCAAATAAATTCAAACAACTTTAAGGTAATCATTAATCTATTGCCTATTTATTATTTTAACCCAGAATTCAATGAATATATATAAAAATCGAATGAAAACCTGTTTCTTTTTGTCCTTATAATTATGATGACTGTAAAAATAGGCAAATGTATATAGCAATAAGAGTTAACAAGCGTTGTTTACTTTAAATTAGTATAAATTATACCTAATCATGGAAAGGTACTATTTTTTAAATTGAGAAAATATTGTCACGAACATAATACAAAAATTTGGCCCACAATGGAAGAAATGAATGATAAATATTGACCTTATGGCGTAGTGATAAAGAGCATGCCCCTTATCATACTTGCTAATGTTTCGCTTGTCACACTATTTATCATACGATTATAGTTAGATTTTTAAATTTAAAATTCAGTCATTGCAATGGCGCTGCGTAGAGGTGTTAGTTTTTTGAGATTTACTGCACTCCGTTTAAATAGGGTACGTTAAATAGATATTTAAGATGTTCTAATAGGCTAACTTTATCAAATTAAGTAAATAATTATACTTATTTATAATATTGTTTTCAATAACAGTCACTGACGATTCTAATTGTTTATTGGACCCAGTTGAAATTACATATGAAATATCTATGATGATGATATAATATAAATAACCTTGTAACTTCGCAAATTTAAGTATATTATAAAACAACCGAATAGTATTGAATCCAGAAATATTAAAATTCTATTGATAATGGTCATTTATGCGATAGAAGTATATATATTGTGAACTTATAGCATATATGTATAAGAAGTCTAACAAATTAAGCCTTTACAGCCAATAACATCGTCAGTTGTAAGGACCATTAGGGCCAATACAACTCGTGTTCTTGGTTAAATAAAAAATACAACGAAATAGAAAAGTCGCTAACTTCAAAAACTAAGAGCAACACAAAATGTAAATTATGATTATTCAATTCCTATATAAACCGATGAAAGCAATCTTGAATGCAGCATAAACATATTATAATTGATAAGATAAGAGAAAATTAAATAAGCAACTATAATTTGTGCCGTTAGTATCTAGAGTTTTAGCTGTAGGTATAATTTTTTTGCAGTTACTGTCAACACATACGCGAGCAGAAGAACGCCAAAATGGTGACAAAACTGCTGAATTCCCTGGCGCAAAAGCGTTTTATACTACTGAGATGAAAATTTTGAACGAGAATAACTATGAACCTATACCAATATATAGAGTGTTGGATAATAATGGTGGAATTTTGATTGACCGTGAGGAACCAAGTCTCGATAAGGATGTTTTACTAAATATGTATAAAAGCATGGTTCAACTCAATCAGATGGATAAAATTCTATATGAATCTCAAAGGTGAGAAATCCATAGTTAGAATATAAAAGCAGGTCAATACTAGACTTCTTATTTTTTTTATTTTTACCTACATTTAAAGGTTCTATAATTATTGCAATAAGGGTAAACGTATTCAATATATTTTTTAAAATTCATTTTAATAAACCTTTGCAAATCACATTTAATATTTTAGACAAGGCCGCATATCCTTCTATATGACGAACTATGGTGAAGAAGGTATGCATGTGGGTAGTGCAGCTGCTCTTTTAGTAAAAGATCTTGTCTTCGCGCAATACAGAGAGGTCGGTGTCCTTTTATACCGAGGCATGACAGTTACTGAGCTGGTGAACCAATGTTACGGAAACCATGAGGACCCCGGCAAGGGTAGACACATGCCAGTGCATTACGGAAGCAAACAGCGGAATATTGTCACTATATCCAGCCCATTAGGTCGGTCGTCTTTATTTAATATTTTTTATTTACTTTTTAAAAATGATATTCTGGGCAATTTTCACTTCAAATCCGATACAGCTCTAAAAATATGTCTTACTATAATTTTATTTTAAAAATGTGGTTTAAAAACGTGGAACTTTAATGTTTAGATAATGTCAATATTATGGTTTAAGTCCTTTTTAATGGTATTGAATGTTTATTATGGATATTATAGAAATCAAAACCTTAATTTCGTAAAGTCTTATTTCAGCAACGCAAATGCCTCAAGCTGTGGGCGCAGCTTACGCGTTCAAAAGAATACCCAACAACGATCGCTGTGTTATTTGTTATTTTGGCGAAGGAGCTGCTTCGGAGGGAGACGCATTTGCAGCCTTTAACTTTGCAGCTACATTGGATTGCCCTATAATACTATTTTGGTAATAAATAAAAATATACTCGATTTCGACAGTGATTGTGCACGACCTTAGAGATGTTCACACTTTAGGAATAGTTTATATCGTAACTATAAATTTTCTATTTTTCCTGGATGACCTTTAAGCGTTAATATTATACACCTAAAACACTTAACTTTTTTTCTTTCTTCAAATGAAAATAAGGGCATAATTTTTTTTTTTTGTTAAATATCAACAAGTTTCGGACTAAGCCCATTCACATTGAAGGAAACCTCAAGCTTTACATCTATTTATCACAATATGAACTAAATATTTGGATTTTTAACGAATTGTGTTATTTATTTGAAACATTGAGTACCTATTATTATAATTATTTATTAATTACTTTTTAGTAGAAACAATGGCTACGCTATATCGACACCATCTAGCGAGCAATACCGCGGGGACGGTATCGCTGCGCGGGGTCCTTCCATGGGGCTTCATACTATACGAGTGGACGGTACCGATACTTTAGCTGTCTACAACGCAGTCACCAAGGCCAGGGAGTTGGCTGTCAAGAACAAACCTGTGCTTATAGAAGCTATGTCTTACAGGTTTATAATAATTTTACCCAGAACCTAAATATTCTGTATATTTATTCAATAAATATTGTTATTGTTTTAAAATATAATATTGTTATTAGGGTAGGTCATCATTCCACATCAGATGACAGTACAGCATACAGATCCCTGGAAGAAATTAAAAAATGGACAACTGATGAAAATCCTGTACAAAAACTGAGACTGTACCTTGAACGAAAGGGTAAATATCGCAAACAAAGACACGATTACATTTAAAGTTTTAAAAGATTTGTCCTCGTTTCTATATTTGTTTTTTATTGTAAAAGGCGCCTTAGTTAGTATATTTTGAGGGCTAAAGCTTTTTAATTGCGTAGGACTCTGGAACGAAGATGCAGACAAAGCGCTTATCAAAGAATCGCGTGATTTAGTTGTGCGGACGATGCAAGAAGCTGAGAAAAAGAAGAAGCCACACTGGAAGGAAATGTTTGAAGACGTGTACTATGATATGCCTACAAAATTACAGTAAGTATTTAAGTCACTATTAAATATTTTATGATTTAAATATTTCCCGGCGTTTGCTTGGCGTCATTTGTATTAGAAATTCGAAAGGTGTATCAAAATTCAAAGTTCCTCTTAAAGTAATTTAAAATACAATTTAAAAAAGTTATTACCCATCGTGGATTTTAGTATACTAACATTTTAAAAATTATTTTATATAATACTTAAACTTTTTTGATGCATGCATGATTTATTAATTTCAGAAAACAAATGCAAGAAATGGAAGACCATTTGAAGAAACATGAGGAACATTACCCGATGGATAACTTTGAAAAGGAATAAATATAATCGAAAAATTTTAGCAATAAGTTTTACTTACTAAGAACCCCTTTCAAAATTATCTTCTGAAATTTAATCGCTACTTTATAATTGCAATATACTTACGTTTTATAGAATACTAGCTGAGCCCGCATACGTGGTTTTGCCTCATAAATCTATAATGTTTGGGGTAGTATGTATTTATATATGCCGTATCATAAACAAATAAAAGCAGAAAAAATTGACTTATTAATAAAAAAAATAGATTCGGGGTGGTCCAGCCTTAACATTTAGGGTAATGAAAAATAGATAGTAGCCGATTCTCAAACCTACTGAATATGCTTATAAAATTTCTTAAGAATCGGTCGAACCCTTTCGAAGGAGTATGGGAACGAACATTGTGACACGAGAATTTTATATATTAGAAGAGTAACGGACCGGCAATATTTTAATAGTATATAAAAAATTCGTCTTCTTTTACCGAATTCACAGATGTGATATATATAAGGAAAAGTTACGTAAAGGAAAATAATTATTAGAACATAACTTGCCCATTTGTAAGGGTTCCTATTTATAAGATATCCTTACTGCACCGTAATAACTAATTATTACGACGTTGGAAAAACGTTCTTGAAGAATAAAATAAGCCTCTATTATATGGGAGCATCAAGTCTATTCAAGGCAAAAATATTTGATCTGTGTTTCTGTGACTTTTCAAGACATATGTTCACTGTCAATTTCGATCATGTCCAAAATGTCAATAATCAAAAGAAACTAATAACCAAAGTTAAACTATTTAGTATTTAGAAATTAACCTCAAATATATGCGGGGCGTGGAGCTTATAATATATTGCAATTTTAATTGTAAATCCTGTTTACTTTTCATTTAGTTAATTAATAATGTCAATGCTTATTCGAACTGATGTTACAAGTGTAAAATTCTACTTTAAGTATATATTAGCAGGTATATTGAAAATAATTATCCTTGTTAATATTATATTTAAGTTCCTAATTTTATTGACCATTATTTAAAGGTATTTTAATTCACTTATTTCAGGAATTGGTAGTTATCTTCACATCTTTTTAGAAAGTTCAGGTCGGTTAATACAAAAGTTGCATGTTCTAAATGGTCAGAAAATATACGGAATCGTTCCTTTAGACACAGATAGCCAAATTCTAGTTTTTGGCGGTAAACAGATTTCAGTTATAGTATCTAATTTAGATGAAGAGAATTTTGCATGCCGTTTTGAATCCATTTTGTGTAATGATTGGCTACATTCTGGAATATGGGTGTCGAAATTTGAAGTAGCTGTATTAACAGCACATAATGTTGTACAGGTAATAAAAATATGTTAGATATATCCATATTTATTACAGCAACTTTGTGTACTTAAATTTCATCAACCTGAATTTCTAATCACTGAAAGTGTTTTATAATGTTTAATTTTAGCCACCAATGTACTAGCTTTCCGAAAAATAATTGAATGTAAAAATGAGGTCAGACATTACTTATATAATAGATTTTGTAAACACAATAAACAATAATTTCAGCTGTGGAATACTCAAACTCAAACCCTTATGTGTCAGAAAAAATCTAAAGAGAACTCTATTTTATACAGTGGTCTGTTAGTACCACTTCAAGATGGAGTTTTAGTGTTTAGTGGTACTGTTTTCTCAGATGTGATCATCAGCTGTACAGAAGAAGAACCTTTATATTACTTAAAAGGACATAAGGTGTGAATTTTAAGATTCATATACATATTAAAAGTGTAATTGTGGGCATACGTATCAAATATATCCCCTTTGCCCATGCTATTTTGGTTTGTGTAAGTCTAGGCGATTATCAAATAAGAAAGAATTTCTTTCTTACATCTGGTTGAGGTCAAACAAAGTTTGTATGTTTGTTCAAGATGTTGATTTGACAAGTTTCTTTAATAGTTTGGAGAATTAAAGTGCACAATTATAGTTTACGCTTATGCCAATGTTAGTTCCATTTCTTG
>JAOSYY010000007.1:11254934-11298408 GCA_025727935.1 Hebomoia glaucippe
CTTTTGTAAATTTGGATGGGCGTTAAAAATTATGGATGATTTATAATAGCGATATATCGTGATAATGGTTAAAACATTTGAATGTTTACATGAGCTATATGGTCATGGAGCAAGAGTTATGAGAAATTCTATAATCAATGATTATGTTATATCTGTGGGAGAAGATGCAGCAATATGTTATTGGGACCTCCAAGGAAATCTTTTAAGAAAAGTGATATCTCATACAAATGCCTGCATTTGGTCATTAGATGCAAAGGATAATTACATAGTTACTGGTGGTGGAGACAGTGCTGTCATCCTTCATCCTGTATCAGTTTTAACAGAATATGATAAAAATATTGACACATTAGATTTAGATCTAGAAACCCCAAAAAAGGTAGCATTTACTGCTAAAAAAAACGTTATAATTATGACAGATGCTAATGAATTAATTTATTATGATGTAGTTACTAAAGTTAAAACTGAATTCGCATTGCAACACAAATCCACATACAAGCTTTTGAGTATATCATCTTGTAAGCAACTGATAGCTGTGGCAGACATGTCTGGGAAACTTGATATTTTTCTTGAAAATTGTAAAGGAAATTATTTAACTAACATCATAGATACCACACTTGATGTGGGTAAAATTATGTCGATGCACTGGGCAGGAAATAGATATGTAGTGTTTTGTGCTGAATTTGGTAGAATAGTAGTTCTAACTGCTGACTGTAAAAAAGTTAATATTTTTGCCAAATTTACTTTACCTCCGTGCAAGGAGCGTTGGTTAACAGCGGCAGCTATAAATGGTGAAAACTTAATTGTCGGGGATCGTTGCGGAAATCTACATGTATTTGCACGAGGTGAAGAGATTCCAATCAAAACTTTCATACATATTCATGGGAGATATGGGCCTACATCAATAAATGTTCGAATTAATGAATTTATTACCACAGGCAGAGAGGGGACTATGAAATTCTTTTCATTCTATAAACATAAAAGTAACAAAGATTTCGAATTCCAATGGGTTGAAAAATTCGTTGACAATAATTATAAGTATATTTGTGGGTTTCAAGAGAGAGTCTTTGTTGTTTATGATATTGTTAACAATATTAAGGTACTGGAAGTTCAATGTGGCGGCGGTCATAGGTCCTGGGATGTTATCCGTTACATACAGAAAATCGAGGATAATTTTGAAGAATGTATTACATTTATTTACATTAAAGAGGCAGTCATACATTTTCAAACATTTCAATTAAGTAAATTAGTATCCAGATGGGTACTTAATGGAACACATTCGAAGGAAATAAACTGTTTAAAATCGTACAATTGTCGCCTAGATTCATCTTTAACATATCTTATATCTGGTGGTGAAGATACTACTTTGCGAATAGCAAGCCTAAATTCTAAAAATATATTGAAAGATGAGTTAATACTGAGACAGTTGTCAAGTATCAGGACTCTACAAATAATAGAATTAGATGCCGAATCACTGCTCATTATATCTGCAGGTGGTCGAGCACAAATCTGTATAAAAAAGATTATTTTTCAGAAAATTAATGATGAAATAGAAGTTTCGGTACAAGATCTGGTCAATTATATGATAAAAGGAACAGACAAAGAAAGGAATGAAAACAGAAAGAAGGGCTACCCTAGTGACTTTGATCCCGAAACAAGAGTTATGGATTTAGATGTTTCAAGTTCAAATAATATACAATTTATTATTTTTGCTGGTTGTTCGGATGGTCAGATAAGGAAATTCGAATTTGACATTCATACTGAACAATTAACAAACTTTAATCCCCAACGACAATCTTCGTGTATACTGAGGACGAAATTATTAGAACTACCCTCAAAAAAACTACTGATATCCGCTACGACATTTGAGGAACTACGAATTTGGGGGGTTCCTGGTTTGATCCACAGCGACTATTTTTCTTTTATTCACGAATCTGGCGTGAATAGTATTGATACAAAAGTCATTTCTGACTGCGAGTTTCTAATGGTGACTGGAGGTGACGACAATGCAATTATTTTGATGCATTTAAAGCTAATCGATGACCACGTGAGAGTTATTGATAAGTGGTCTAGTAGTACGAGTCATTGTTCGCAAGTAACCGGTGTAATTTTGGCAGAAAACCTTATGTTATCTGTGTCCATTGATCAAAGAGTGACAGTTTTCGAGTGGTCTGTGAACAGAGGTTTAAAATGCGACTTCAAATTACAAATATTCAGTGATGTTGCAGATATCCAAGGCATTGACCTAATTAAAATTGATGAGTGAGTACTGTTATAAGCAGATTTCTTAAACATTGATAAGGGGCCGTTCAAATTCAAACATTACTTAAGCACTATATGGGGGGGGGGTGGTCTTTGCTTTGCTTATTTTGCGTGACATGAGAGGCAGGGGGTCTAGATAATGATTAGCTGATGTATTATGATGTATGAGCTATGATATTTCTATAAAGTTTCATTAAAATCCGTTCAGTAGTTTTTGCGTGAAGGAGAAACAAACATCCATACAGACTTACAAAGTTTCGCGTTTATAATGGAAGGAAGGATGTGTGAAACGACTAGTGAAGAGATGCGAGAAAATCGTAATGTAATCGTAGAGATTTTTTAGTAACGATGCCGTAAATAATCATATATTTCAGACAATCTATAAAAGTGTGCGTATTCGGTAAGGGGCTCGAAGTAGTGTCTATACGGCGCCCTCTATAATAAAATGAAGCTGTATATGAAGATCCCGTATTACAAGACGACACCAATACATTTACATGTTAGTATAACTTTAAATATTGTTTTTATATTTATATACCTCACCTCATACAACATCTACGTCATGAGTACAACAGATTTCTTATACCAAAGTTATAACTAATCGATCGAAGTAAAGATCTATTCATAATCTGATCATCCGCTTTTTATGTATCTTTTGTTTTCATTAAAACGTATGGCGCCATTTATATAAACAAAGATATTAATTAGCATGTTTTCATATGTTTGAATTGATAGACGAAACTCAGGTACTTGAATTCTAGACACATTAAAAAGCTCCAGTAGCCCAATCTGAGTATTTCAATGCCGCAAATATGGGGCAATAGTAACAAAATAAATTACAATGTTTTAAGAGTTAGATTAATTTACATTTATTACATTGAAACACAAATTATCTAATGTCTATCGTGTAGTACGAGTATTCTTATCAATAGAGTTTGTTATAAACTTTAGTATGATATGACATTTGAAAATGCTGTATATCCTCCATAATGCAACTTTTTGGTGTTGTTGTAAATCTCTGATCTAAACAGATGAACTAAAAATTAATAGTAGATGTATATATTTCTCTAGAATTAATAGCAGAATAAGCCCTTTTGTTTAGAATAAATTAAGACCATATTATCTATAATCCCTCCATGCCAGGTGTAAATACTGAAATCTCTAGAACAATACGACAGTAACATGTAATCTTCTTAACGGATTTATCTTATTGATATAAAATTCCCGTACTATTACATTGATGTGTATCAATATACAGATTAGCTGAATCTTAAAGCGACTTACGATCTGGATGAATTTTACCACCTTTAAAATAAGCGTATTAAAAATCAAGTTCCAATCATAATTTTAATTTTTTAAATATAGGTGTTATATAATAATATTCCGGGTAATTTAAAGTATATATTATTATATCAAAATCTATAAAATTTGGTTACAATATTAAATATAATGGTAGTATTTTCGCTTTCATTGCATTGGCCAAGCTTTTATAATTTAGCCCCTTTGAAAAAATAGGCGACGAAATGTATTGAAAGACATAACGTATATAAATAAACGCAAAAATAAAAGGCAGCATTTATTATTCAGTTTTATAACAACTAGCTACTGCCAGCGGCTTCGCTCGCATTCATTTCGATTTATACAACTTGGGTTAAATTATTTTACTTTTAGTGAGGATCCCTATTTTTTTGAAAATATAAAATAGTCTATAGTCTTCCTCAATAAATTTATTATCCAACACTGAAAAAATTTTCCAAATCGGACCAACTGTTCCAGAGATTAACGCGTTCAAACAAACAAACTCTTCAGCTTTATAATATTAGTATAGATTAATATATTTTTAAGATCAGTAAATTACTTTGTAACGTATAATGTTTTGTGGAAACCCTGCGATATGTCGTACGGTCTGACAGCCCTATTAGAATGTACTGTAGAGATTAGATACAGCACACTTATATATAACGTTATGAGATTACACAACGGCTCACAAGTCAGCCCGTATTGTCTAAGTCTCTTCGTCACATTGTCGTTTGTTTGAAACGTGAGTATTATTTTACGACATTTGAATTAGAATGTTAATCTAAATTCATATATTACGCTATTAGATAATTTAAAAATGGACGTACACTTTTATAGCGCCTTACATGAGAGTTTGTGGTGAAAGCTTTCGTTTTTCTTTAGGTCATTTATAAAAGTTACAAGTTGTTAGAAGTTGACATTGCGCAGTCGACTCGATCTCAATATAAAAAAAAAATCTTTTACTACTTTTGCTGCTACGTAATTTTATAGTTGTGGATTAAATATAATTTACTAACTTAAAATAATAGAATTTGTATCGCATAAGTCTGTTGTCATTTTTTTTATTTAGATGTGACCTGACGAACGATTTAAACTCCGATGAGTCTTTTATACTTACGTTACTAATTCTATGTTTAAGTTTTTTAATTTTTTGTGAAATTGTGATAAGTCATTTGAGATCGTTGGGCACAGCCGTTTGCAGGTAGATAAGTCCAGTCATAAACGATTACTATATTATCACATTCAAACGTTTATGGCTGTTGCGATAATTAATATTACTTACATAAGAATAATGAAAAGACTGCTGTAACACAAAAATACATTCTAGATAAAAAAATTATTGTAATATGAATCGTATTTTCGTAAAATGTAATCTAACTTGTAATCTGGCAGAGGACTTAATTCGAATAAAACTAATTATTATTTTTAAATTATGGGAAGTAATTTAAAGTATGTTTTCGCTTGATCCTATTCTATAGACTTTTTCAAGTGAAGTTTTACTAGTAATATACCTAATTTTATGCTGAATTGAATAAAAACAATAAATCTTGTCTGAATTCGGTAGATCTTTGGCTTGTTTTCACTGAACTTCCCACCAGCTAATTTTGAATGACAGAACAAATCTCTTTCAATTTTCCAATACTTGTGTGATAGCAAGATGTAAGCCCGGCTTGACAGCCCTCTACAGAGATAGTCTTATCACCTATTTTCACTCTTATTGAAAAGCTGACCATATGAATTAAATAGCGAGCGAATCGGTGTGGCCTCGACACTTATATCTCATCTTCTCCGAGTTGTCTTATATACAAAGGCTTTATATCCGACTAGACAGGATTTCTACCTTTATTTTTCAACCTGGCCTGCCCTACCATTCTATCCATTTATTTTTTACTAGATTTTAACCACAGCTCTGCTTGTGTTAATATTGGATTTCTCAACCACTTGTAGTTGTTGATCGTTACAAAAATCATGTACATTAAATCTAATAATTTATTTAAGTCATGTTATAAGTATTTCTTTTAAATTTGCTACCTTCATTTCATTCATTTAGGAGTAGTTTGAAAAAGAAATACGGTTTGTCACCAAAAATTTATTCTTCAAATACCGCTATACAACAAAAAGTTTCAAAGTTAGCGTAACAAACGCACCTACAATTTCATTTTTATATCTATTAAGCTAGTATTATCATACTATACATAGATCTGGTAATTTTCAAGCATTAGGTATGCAGATGGGAGATAATATATGTATCGTCATTTCGTCTAGATCACATATAGAAATGGAAAGTGCGTAGTTCAGTCGTAGGATTTTATATTTTCTTTGTTTATATTATTTGCGAGTTCTTGACTTCTTTTCTTTTCAATCTCCTTTCCTTGTGTATCTGTAGTATCAATAATATCATTTTAGAATTGAGGTATTTATCGTTACAATATAAATGCGAATATAAACAGTATGATTTTTAAATAAATTACTGTATTCTCAATCTCTAAACTCATTCTCTTTTTCATTTTATACAGGATTGAATTCTGGAGAAAAAAAGATAAAAATAATTTTATTTCGCTGGGACGGGACCCAACATCAACTATGAAAAGAAAATATACGCTATAGCCGAACAATCCGGACCTATTATTAATGAAATACAAATGTTGACAAGAGTTGAGGAAAACCACGTTTTATGATTAATTGTAACTTTTACGAGACAAAACTTAATATAGCTTATCACGTGTATTTTCGATTTGAAATGGTTCGTCGGTTATTGAACGTGTTGAAGGTCGCATACTTAACTACTAGTCTACCTAATTATGTACTTTTGTGTATCTCGAACTAGCTTCGCCTCCGGCAACAAACAAAACTGTATTATTTAAAATACAGCCAAGCAGTATAGAAAATATTAAATTAAAAGCTGTCCCCCATATTTATGAATAAAATTTATAAGCCACTGAGTGTTTGGCCTCTAAAGTTGTTATTATGATAATTATATTTATGAATGAGATCGTAGAAGTTTAAAAAACTATTATAGTACTACAAACATGGTGATTAAGATTTTTGAGGGAGGTTTCTGAGGGTATATTAGTCAAATTGTCTATATAAATTTTTAGATAAGTGTTCATATACTAAACAGTATCGGTCTTAGTCCTAAAAATACTTGAAGTATTCATATTCATAAGCCTTATGTTTACAACATATATAAAAAGGGTGTATGTATCAATTTCAACGGATGACTACATTTTACTAAAAATAAAAATCATATCAAATCAATTTTAGACCCGAACCACGAGACAGTTTATTTACCAAACGCAGAAAAATGATGCGTTTGAGAACGCTTGTATTAATACTTCTCATAAAATTTCCATACCTCATATAAAAATTTATTGTTAAGAAGTAAACTCCCAAATTACTTTAAAAACGATTAATTAATTTAAGGGAAAATTCCTGTGTCATTTATTAATTTTCGATTTTAGTTATAAACAAGCTATACATATGTATATTAAACAGGAAAATATCAATTTATTTTAAAATAGATAAATCATATTGAAAGAGGTAAATACTTGTTGAAACTTATAATATTACTCAGAATAAACTAGTTAAAGTTCATGTTATGTATTACCATACGAAAGGGAAAGCCCTCCATACGTAGCGGATTCCCCATTGTAATAATCAGACTCATTTTCACCTAACTACGTGACGTCGATCATCTTATGGTTTGGCGATAATCATTTAGTCAGTAACCGTATGGTAGTGGGCGGGCACCTTGTTACGAGGCACACAACAGAATGTCCGTATACAATGAATGACGTCAGACTGTTTATAAAATATACGTTAAATTGATGTAACTGTTGAGAGCTCTGACTCGCCTGTCCGTGTCGCACGTCTCAGATATTTGTTTGTCCTTAGTGTCTTGGTATTCAGTGAGACTTAGGTTATAAAAAGGTTTGCTTTTATGTTATAAATAGATAGATAGCTTTTATTTTCTTTTGTATTATATCTTCTTATGTTTATATAAAATTGTATACGGTAGGTACTTCTAACAGAAAAACAATGTCTATTATTTTTCTGTGTGTCCGTTTGGAACTATTTTGACGAGATTTTAACTAGCAGATACGTTTTATTAGAAAAATATTATTTATATAGTTTTGTGTATTATTAATCTACATTCCTATAT
Source organism: Hebomoia glaucippe (assembly GCA_025727935.1). Lineage (NCBI taxonomy): Eukaryota > Metazoa > Arthropoda > Insecta > Lepidoptera > Pieridae > Hebomoia > Hebomoia glaucippe. The sequence goes on from JAOSYY010000007.1 coordinate 11,262,655, forward strand.
TTACGATTAATAATAATAATGTAGAACTTAATCATAGTCAGTCAGTATATAATTTTTATGTTAAATATTTAAAAAAAACGTATAATTTATTCTTAATGCGTCTCGACGAAGCGATTCTTGGGATATTGTCATTCTTTAAATGCTTCATGATAAAATTACGGCTGACATAATTCTTAAATATATGCAGTCCTTTTATTTGTTTGAATTACTTTTAATATTGCTATTCCTATAGCAATATTTAAAGTAATAATTTATATAGAAGTAGAACGTACCTAAGCACGCATATCGGGGATCTTTTATCTATACGAAAACAACGGTCAAACGCTTTTTCCATGAAGTCAATAGAATAAACATATAAGTTGAATACAAAAATAGTAATCTGAAAATATGTTATAAATTCGTTTTTTTTCCGAATGCTTAAAACAAAACTAAATTGCTGTACAACATATTATAAAATAATGATATCATATGGTTGTTATATCAACTATCAATAAATGAGCCTCAAGGCTGTCTGTTGACGTCAAAAACATTTCCCGTGATAAAATTAAAACATGCTATACACGGTTACCAAATTAACCTACCAATCCACACCTGTGGTTTTATCAATTTTATTCAAATTATTACAGATGTCAGTGAAGGTAACACCAGTAACTTCCCCGGTATGGCTTGGCGAAGGCCCGCACTGGTCGCAAGAACACCAGGCGCTGTTCTTCGTGAGCATCTTCGACAAGTCTATACATAAGTTCGACCCCGCCACCGGCAAATGCACTAGTTCTAAACTGGGTAAGTCTTGTTATCAAAACATCCATATTTTTTCTTGAACCCCGCAGTATTGCCGTAAAGTTGTTGGTTTTCTCCAATCAATGTAGAAATTAATGTTGATTGTAAAAAGCATATTAAATCCAAAATCGATTGCCGCAGCTGAAAGCTTTTAATTTTTTACTGTAATTTCTAAATTTATTATAGACCTAGCCTTACTATTATAAAACATCTTGAAAAACGAATATATTCAAATATGAGATCCGACTTTCAATATGTTAAAATAACCTCATGTAAAACCTACTAACTATATGCATAATTATTTACTATACACATATTAACTGTGAATATATTGATTGAGAGGTTTTGAATAAAGGACATGTTGCCTTCACTCTTGCATACGATCGAGTCCGCGAGAAAACAACGTTAACTTAGCTTTTCGTTTGTTTTAGAGGACATGCCCGGTTTTGTAATACCGGTGGATGGCAAGAAAGATGAATTCGTAGTAGGGCTGAAGCTCAAGGTGGTTGTGGTGCAATGGGACGGTAAGGACGGAAGCGCGCGCGTACTGCGCACCCTCACAGAGTTGGACCAACACGCGCCGGACAACAGGATTAATGACGCGAAAGCGGATCCACACGGCCGGCTATTTGTTGGTAAGCAGCTTATACTAACCATTTTAATACTTGAAGACATGAGCCCAATTAGGAGTTTGGTAATTAAGTAATTTTAGAGAAATAAACTTTATTACACAAAAAATTTGTGTAAACAAGCTATCTTCATTTGAAAACTTATATCAGAGCATTTTTAAAGGAGAATAAAACACAAAAATGAAATATATGTCTGTGTAAATGTATTTTGTAAGAAATACTATGGATTAAAATGTGCTTTAAAAAGCACATTTTGAACATATGATTAATTTTATCTTATTACCCTTTTGCCTTTTATTTATTTTCCTTAACTACCTCATGTCTACCATTAATATCATAATAAACACATAATGCAATACACACAATTTACTAATAAAGTCAAATGTCCGAGTTAATGATTGACATATTTTAATGAGAAATTTAATATCAATACCAGCGTTCATTATTTTACCTCGTTAATTATTATCATACTAATTTCTGTGATTTTGCGTGATAAGTGTAGGGTAACAAACATTATCTGTGGATGTTAAAGACCTGAAGATGTATTTATAAGATAATGTTTATATTACTTTACAAAGTCATTATAATAAAATCACAAATACCACAAATATTCAATTGGAATCAGAAACCTTTCTGCTAAAAAAGTATTATGTTATGTTGAAAAGCTAAGAAAAGCTAAAAAGTTAGGAACAGGAAACGAAAGAAATACAATTAATTTAATTTTATCAGTTTACCACTAAGTAAACGGTAACCGTTTCATGCATTAGTGTCATATTTTTGGTTCTTTAAATTTAATGTATTGTGTATTCATACGTGTCCTCAGGCACGATGGGGCATGAGTACGAGCCCGGCAAATTTAAACTGAAGATGGGCTCTTTGTACCGCGTGGAGCCGGATGGGAGTGCGCACCGTGTAGTAAGAGACATAGACATTTCCAACGGGCTCTGCTGGGACGAACGCGAAGGCGCCTTCTACTACGCAGACTCATTCGAATACGCTATCAGACGCTACGATTACAACGCCGACACCGGCGATATCTGTGAGATTTTGTTTTTTTAATTTTCATTTTCTAATAACGGCAACGTTAAATAATCTATCTATCTATAATACACAGAAATATAGATTGCGAAACTAAAGATAAACGTGAAAAAAATCGAAGGCAAAAACTATTGAAGATCAAAATGATTGTTTGTAAGACATACAATTCATTAATAAATTAATTTATCGCCATTAAGTAATCTACTCCTAAACTTACATATTTTTTCAAATTTGTATACGAATAGGATTTTTAACATGTTATAGATAAAGAGAAAATACCATAAAATAAATTTAACGTATAGTAGATCCCTCAGCCACATGGTATTAATTATATAAAGTTATGCTATTATCTCTATTATTTTTATTCCGGCAATTCAAATGTTCATTGATTAAAGTCGAAAACGCTTCTTATTAGATGTCGAAACTCTCGTGTTATTTAAAATAGCATAGGAATATCTGTTGCAGCCAACCCTCAGCTGGTGTTCAAGTACTCAGACCACGGTTTGGAAGGAATCGTGGACGGCATGACCATTGACACGGACGGAAATCTGTGGGTCGCAAACTTTGACGGCTCGCAGGTAATACAAACTCCCTAACAATTTTAAAATTCTTTAAATAATTCAAGTATTATAACTATAGTAAAATTACTACATGTATGCTGCTTATGTTCTCGATTCTATTCACCCTATTTAGTAACACTGTCACTTGAAAATAATATTTCTTAATAATTATTAAGAAACATCGATCTAAAGTCGAGGCAGTACCTTGCTCAGCTATATAATAATCTGATACTTACAATATTTAACGGTCACTTGTTTAATCTTGAAACAAATATACCTAAATTTAATTTAAATCTGTAACCTAAATTCACAGGTATTAAAAATTGACCCTAAAGCCGGTAAACTGCTTCAAAAAGTGCCAACTCCCGCGCTGCAAACGACATCTGCGACCTTCGGAGGCCCGCACCTGGATGTGTTATACGTTACCAGTGCCTGCATGAACCGAGGCGTCGAGCAGAAGCCTCCCTGTGGCTCCACCTTTGAAGTGACGGGATTGGGTGTACGCGGATATCCCAACGCTAATGTTAAGTTATTGTAAATGTTAGTCTTTTTAAGAATAAAAGTTATACTCTAATATTTCGTGTTTAAATTTTCTGCTTCGTAAAAGAGTCAGGATTCTCCATGTCATTGTTGCACTAACTACTATTTTCATAGATTTATTGACCAACAATTCTCAAAATATTGAGACATGCCGGACAGGGAAGTGTTTAAAGATTGCATATCGATTAGCTGATTCAATGTCAGCGTACCCATAAATAACTATTAGTGATGGGACGTGGAGAAAGAGTCACCGCATTATAATATTATATAATATGATCGAAAAAATATCTTTGTTTAGATAAAATTATATTATTTCGTATGTATATATGTTTCTTGGACATAAAAAAAGCTTAAAATACTCGATTACGTTTTCCAAACATCCATAATTCTCTATCCACCTAGTATGTTGACGGTCCGAAATATATGTAAATTATTAAAAACCAGTTGGTCATTATAAAACTAATTTTAAAACGTATACGAAAAGTTAATAAGATGACAATTTTTATTCTTCAGTCAGTTTTCAGCCTTTGCAAACATAATTTAATATACGGAAAAGATGATTAATAACTATGTACGATGCCAAAATAATAAATTTATTTGCTAAGACAATTTAGTTGTGATAAAGTACTAGGAAAAGGTTACTGTAAAAAACCTCCAACAGAAAATAGAGATGCATACATATACATTAATCTCTGTCCAACCATTGAAAGCAGAGCCCCAACAAAAGTAATTTTCAAACTATAACCTGAATCTTTAAATCTGCTAATATATTTTCTGAAAATATTCGCCTTGAATTAGGTGTCTAGTGGTTAATGCGCCGATGCTCGATGTCAACAATGAAATTTAACGTTAAGGGATTTGATTCGAGGTTAAAACAGAGTGGCAATAAATGATTTTTAAATTTATTATTTCTTTACATCTTCCTTTATATGTATTGTAGGTAAAGCCTTATAATGCTTATATTTGGGACCAACATATGTAAATAAAAAATCAACTTCGATAACAACACTTTAATAACAAAAGGAGAATCAATAAACTTACATAAATAACAAAACTAGGTTACCCTTAAACCATAGACGTGCATGTGGTATAATTAATATACTTGTCAATCGTTTTATACTTAATTTAATTTAAACTTGTTTCCGGGTAACCCCTTGACTCCTAAACCTGACACCATAAACGTACAACCAGCTTCAGGGGACTGTTCCTTACTCCCTATTTTGATATTACCTGACGTCACAAACAAAACGTCATAATTTGGACCCCCGAATATCACTGAAGTGACCTGTTCTGCGGGTATGGGGACTTTTTGTAGCAAAGTTCCGGTTCGGGGATCGATTTTTATGACGCAATACCCCGTGAAGATCGCAACCCATAGATTACCGTCGGTGTCAATAGTGGTACCATCGGGTAGACCTTCGACTCCGTTATTTTTTAGGTCGAAAATATACTTCATGTTACCTAAAAATAATGCAAATAAAGGATTAAATATAAAAATCTGCACCTATACCACTAAAATGGGTCGTTTAATGTTATTATGCAATCGTAATATATGTTTTGAAACGATAGAGGAAATTCTAATATGCCATATTTCCCGTACTACCACATTTAATGTCGCAAAATCTACAACAGTATCTCCAATACGTAGTAATGGAGAGTCTTACTTATATCTCCTGTCTCGACATCATAGTCATATCTACGTATCTTGTACTCTAAAGTGTCCGTATAGTACATTGCATTTTCGTTCAGATCCCACGCCAATCCGTTGGAGACTCCAATACCTCCACAGAGCTTTACAATTTGCCCAGCGTTGTCGACACGGTAAAATGATCCCTCATTTTCAGCTATGACACCTGGAGCTGTTTCGTGACCCATGGTACCTTGAAATAAAAAGAATTCTTTCAAAATTTGAAAACGAACTTTCACTATCGTGTTATTTGACACGATAATAGAAAAATGTAGATAATTTATTTTTCAGATATTCAAATATAATAATACATAATTTAGCAAATCTTACATTTGTCACAATGGCACAAAAAAGGATCAATATAATATCGCAAATCTGAAGTAAATATATAAATTTGACTCACCGGCGAAGATTCTGCCTCTTGGGTCAGCCTTTCCATCATTAATCCTGGTTGCAGCGTCGATATCTTGGTCGACAGATCCCAACACTTTAACGTCCTTTGTTGAGCTTGATTTCCCGTCCCACTCGATTATCTTAAATGTTTTCTCTACGCCCACTATATACTTATTTTTAGCCCCCTCAACAGGTACAATAAAGCCCACTTTACCGCCCTCTAGGAAGCGTCAATATTTATTTATTATTTACTTATTTATAATTAAATTAATTTACAATTATTCCTGCCTACAACATCGTATCAAACTCACTGCCTTTGCAGATTTACATTTACTCCATTATTTGACTTTTCAAGGTGTCACTTATATAATGCTTTATATAAATAAAAACTTTAAACCATGTATAATGATAATAAGTTTTCATTATGAAACTTTTTGATTATCAAGAATCAAAGGTCAAGAATGTGATATAATTATATCATATAGTATAATATTATCAATTAGGTTTATTGCTTGTCAGGTATAAACCTGTTTTATATACTATAAGATGTATGTGTACAACTACATATATGTAATTAAAAGTGAAGTTGAAATTGGTTTACTCATTGATTTACCTATTTTAGCCTTGATTCGTTCGCCGGTTGCTGGTACATATTTATGTACGTGACCACTAATTATGTCCACTAAAATCAAGGCCTGCTGCGCTTCATCCCAATGTGGCCCTTCGCCTAGGACCAGAGGTTCAGATATCTTCTGGACTTTTACTGACATCTGTATTTCCCAATAATTATTTACATAGTTCTTAAAATCAAATAGTAAGTTAACATTATTACAATAAATATATTCAAAAGTGACGAGTACCTACCTCCACAAACTTGTATCGTAAAGTAATATAATATTCATATTTACGTAAGAAAGTATAGACGCTGCAATTTAATTTAACTTGTAAACGTAAATTATAAGGTCTTATTTCTATTATACACTTGGAAATGTTCCAAATGCCAATAAAGAAATACAAAGGTAGATATATACTCTATTATCTACTGCGTGCCTTAATAATATATAATAATGTGTATATATTACTTCATTATTATCAATCCGTAATTAACAATGTATGATTAAATATTTATTTAATTAGATATTTTAATGAATATATAGCTATAACCTATCCTTCTATGATAGGTTATAGGTATATACTAATAATAATCTAGACTTTCTTAAACCGATAAAAATAACTGAAAAATTAACCTCTAACATCTATCTAATACTGACCTTATAGCAGTGCGAATATACAGTCACTAATAAATTACATGCTTTTGTTACTCGGGTTATGTCACTTTAATAACGTTGACTTATCTTAAATACTAACAACAATTTAGATAACAGGACTCGAAACCAGTTTTCAAGAGTAGGAAAAGCAGCAATAAGTCGCAAAAATACAATTATTAAACAGAATAATTTGAATTTCTAAAAACCTTCTAGCATAAATCAAAATAGCTTTTAGGTGGATATAAGTAATACAATATATTTACTTCACGCTCCAAGTAATAAGCATATTGTTGATTTCTACGTAATAAGAAAAACATATTTTTATACGATTTGAATCTGAGATCAGTGAAAATTACTCTATTCGCATTTCATTAAGCAATAAAACGTCGGGAGCTACTAATTACCAGGTGCTTTTTAAGTAAGGAAAACAAAATTCAATGATTTCTATAAATAACAAAAATTAAACTGCTTTTGTAATAGATATCCAAATAACGATATTTCTTCGAAAAGCATATAAAACGTTTATAACAGACTAATATAAGAACGTGATTAAAAGAGAAACAGATTTCTGCCTAATACCTGTCCCGAACTTTCACTGACTACTTGTATTCCACCATCATTATATATACTTAAATTGAAAGAGGTATAGTGTTTACAATGACAATCACCATCGATGTAGGGCGCTACAAAAAATTATATTAGAGTTATTTTAAAGACAGACGTTAAAGATCGCTTTTCTTATTATTTTACAACCATATTGTTGTACGTAACTGTAAAATTAAAGAACTCTGCAGAACCCCGGTGATTATTCCCACTTCAGAAATGTCTGATGTAGACGACCCACTCATCACAAGGGCGTCCGGAGCCATCTGATAAGCAACACATACGATAATTTTCCATTTGCGGTCATATTATCAAGAACGAAAATGAATTTAGAAGTTTTACTGCAATATCATTTATTAACAGTATCTATCCCTGAGGAAATACAAAAGACAAGTTGTACATTTTAATCAATAAAACCACCAATTAAAAAATCAGTAAACTTTATTCAAGGTAATTTTGAAAAAAATACACACTATATTCCAGAGGCGGAATAACTTCCTTAGCTTTGAGCTCTGTACAACCGTAAATACTTATGAGAGTACAATTAACATCTAACTATATTCACAACACAATTTTGTTACGTACACCGTATACTGATATGGACAACAATTTTGTTCTTAATGGCAGCTTATTGCCAACTAATGATTGGCACAATATAAGACTACTTGAGACACTGAGAATGACTGATTGACGATCGAGTATCGACGGTATTCTTACAAAAATAAAAGTATACTAACATTAATTAACTACTAACATAAAAGCTAACTCCTATTAATTTAAAACTAATACTGAACCATCGAAACTGACTTCACGTTTAATTCACACTACGTATTTTTTTTAGTTTTTTTTTTCTTTTATACATTATCAACAACGCACTGTACAAACAAAATATCGGTATGTTCTGAGAAATATTTATTATGTTTATTTGAAATCCGAATGAAAATAAATGGGCGGAGTTTTTGCAGACAACCTCACTTTAAAGAGAAAACTAATTTACAACACTTACACATTGAGATTATTTTAAAAGACCTAAATATAGTCTGCGAATTAGCGGAACTAGCTACGCTAGAGGAACGGTATTTAATATTAGTTCTTTCTTCGTCTTGTATGTCACCGTACAGTTCCTCCAATTCGCAGTTAAATATACACTTAACACTTAATACATTTAATTATAGACACATACATATATTTCTATAGTTTTATTAAAATGCTACTATAATATTGGTTTCGAATCGATATTTCAAAATAAACTAACCTCTGGTTAAATCTCCTAACAAAATGCTAGTTTCATATTCATTTTAATCTAGAAATATGCAGATGTTCTACAGAAAAAAAAAACAATTCTTAACTTTAGTTAACAAAAAGAAAAATCGGTTTATAGACGATAGTTTATTTTGAACAGCGAAACGTTTCATTCTGTACATAATGAACAACAATACGTCTGTGGTGGCAAATACATAGCGTAATCTATAGCTTACCGCGCCCTTACCAAGCTCTCTTTAACTTCCAAATCACAGCCAAAAACTTTAAATCTTTCCAAAAATATTTATTATAATTTTGCAGCACTTATATTGTCCAATATTTTAGCATATACCTATCGTTACATGATTTCCAATTTTCTATAAAGACGTTTGGGTTGAGCTCTAAATATGTATTCTATTTAATTTTGAATAAATTATTTATCCGATCAGACGTCGCGGGCCACCAATTCTTTTATATATTATATACCGGCTTATCGATCACATGTTATCAAAAGAACCTTTTGACTTGACTATGACTCTTTGTTGATGGATAAAGTTGTACTTACTTTTCTTTTCCCAGTTGAAGTTTATGAGATTAATTTTTAAGTCTCAGCATTAAGGGCTGGTTTGCTTTAAAATTTAATTTAAGTTTTGGATTTAAAATAAACAAATAGATAGATTCCCAATTTTAAAAAAGAAAACAGCAAATCACATGTACTTTTGTAATTTTGTCGCAGCGAGCGGCGTTCTACTGATCACCCAAGGTAAATACAAATATGTACACGTTTTATGATTAGTTTTTTGTCTGCCTCAACAGTATTAATGTTTATGTCAGCTATATAAAAAACAAATTTTAAAACGCGCTTTATTGAGATCATAAAATAAGTGTGAAGAGATTCAAATTAAATTATTCTAAATAGGGCTGACTAAAAATAAAATATAACTCTATGTTCAGTGTAAGTGAAAGAAAAATAACCATCCAAGGGAAGCAATACACGAAATCAATAACGAAAAAAAAAAACAAATTTTTTTGAACACACACGTTGATATTTGCACAGTAAAAATCACAATTTTGTTTCTAGCCAGCCCTAAGACAACTATTTATTAAGACTCGATTTCATTTAACTGTACTTACAATGTATGACTCTGGTATAGGAACTAGCACGAACCAAGTGAGCTTGCGTCGCGAAATCCTACAAGTATTATTGTTAATAACTATTAATTACTGTGGACGACAATGATGCAATATGTGAGGGGATGTGACGAGAGATGAAGTTTCAGCCATGTCACATTATTAATTAAATCAATAATCGTCCTATGAAATGATGTATTATGAATTCCTAATGGCTATTTTGTTAATTTAAAGGCTCTAAAATAACTTTTATGTGCTTACAACACCGAAATGAAAAGAGCTGCACGTGACAATGGAACAGTCCTGACATCTACTATGAATATAAATTAAAAACGAAGTCGAGTCGCATTCTTACTCAGTTCGCGTTATATAGTCGAGTTAACAAATAGCTGCAGACTTATAAAAAAACTAAGATACTGTCTTATGTTTGTATTAGGAATGAATACAATTAAGCTAGGGGTGTATGTATAATTTTAGCAATTTACAAAAATATCTCGAAACCCTGTTAACCCTGAATTTTAGAGCACCAGAGATCACCAGGGTGTTGGACAAAGAACGGCAATAAGCCGTTTCATAGGTGTCTCTCGAGCGGATATACACCGAACATTAATTTGACGAAAAAAAAAAATAACGCAGATTATATTTTCGATAAAGATAAACTAAAACTGAACAAAATTAAAAATAGGTAATTTATAAAAGATAAATAAAACAATATGAATTTTAACAAAATAGGTTTAAGTACTAGTTAGTGTATGGTTTAATTTAAACAAATATCACTCTCAGTCATAAGAGTGCCTACACAAGTTACCGACGCACCAAGTGACAACATTTACTGTAATTTAGGTGTCAAAATTGTCTCACTTTACGCGACTGTTAGAAATTTCCAGACCTTGTCATCACCGACACGTCATTTAGTAATAACATAAGATAAAACACAGGTGAATATGTGTACTTTTGAAATAACTATTATTTAAAAGTATGTTATAGGCACCCTTATAGTTATTATTATGAACTGATGTAACTTTTAAGTGGTGGTGGTGACATACGTCAGATCAAAACATATGTACCAATTCACATACATATATACGTGTAAAAGATAATTTCGATGAGTACTCGTTGTAAAAATAATACCAAAACTGAATTTGGTATTGTTGCATTACTTTGTATGCCAAAATCCAGATCCAAAATTTTGAATATTTCAATATAAATTGTTACGAAAGTTAATAAAACCTTCGTAACTATTTTTGTAAAGAACTGTTAAATTTACAATAATAAACCTGAAAGTATATATAACGAGGAAAAAATTGGTCCTGAGCAAGATTAACATAAATACTACAAATTTATCGCTATATATGCAACCTCCGATATTTTATGGCAGTTTAGTAATAGTCGGTAACTTGCTAAATTAAGTATTTCTGAAACTCATAAAGCTTTTAGACTTCATTCATTTAGATATTCGCGAGAGAAAAGGAAAAAATTGTTTTTACATTTCTATTAATATTAGATTTACCATTGCAGAAATAGTGTGTCAATATGTTAAATGGTATATTTTTATTGATTCTACATAAATTCAAGAAGGATTTATATATAATATCGGAGGAATAAAGAAACAGCACTACATCCCACTTCATAACAGATATAGATCAGTCACTATTTTAGAAAAAAAATCTATTAGAAAAATATGGAAGTAGTACAAAAAACACCCTGTTAATAAAACTGATGACTGATTAAGTGGTGAAGTGATGGAGATCAATGTGTTGTTGATCATTCATGTGTTGGTCATACATTTTACTCGATTCATAAGCACAGTACAATATCCGAACGGTGAAATAGTTCTAAGAATGCTATGTATTGATCAAGGTTGAATCGGTACTTAAGTATCCGCCTATAAGATAGAAATACCATTCGGGGTGGCCGACATGCGATCTGTAATGACTAGAAGCAATACAAAAACAAAATGTATGATGTTATTATTGTCGGCGTGTACTGTACTGTAGATACGGTGTGTATGTTTACTTATGTTCGTGCGCTGACGGCGGCTGGGGCGGCGGTGGTGGTGGTGCGTGGTGTAAATGCGGATGGTAGGGCGGCGGAGCGCCGTACACCGGTTGCACGCCGTAATCTATTCCCTCATCGTACACATAGCCCATTCCACCCATTCCTCCCATCATACCCATCATTGCTGGAAGACAATATGTAATAAATCGTACAGATTGACACATAACCGCGTTCCCACTCTCCCGTGAAACATTCAATTTATTCCCCACAAATCAAAATCAGAATCGAGAACAACAGCTAAAGAGTTAACAGAGCTAGTATCTTATACATATATAAATCTCATTGCTCAAAATCAAATCTTAATCATAAAGGTAGTATAGTTTTGTTATTTTTACAAATTTCATTATTGGGACTTAAGTTACAACTCTTACTGAAGACCTTTATTTTAAAAGCCAAATGCCCGTAAAGGATAGTATATTCTTTTTACGGCCACCCTAAGTCAATACTTTAAAGCTGCGTCCGAACGCTACTTTAAAAAAGCCGCGTTGCATCCGAACGATCTTGGTGGCCTGGGCCGCTGACTACGCCGCGTCCCTTAATCTCCGCTGAAAGTGGTCGCGTAGCGTCCTAACCGATCCCAACGACGACTTAAGCAAGGCCGTAGACACCTTACTCGCGATCCGATCCGTAGGTAACGGCGACAAAAACGATTACCCGCGAAAGCGAAATCGCCTCCGCCGGCGGAGGCGCGGTACCTTGTTTCGCGTACCACTCACCCGGGTGAGCATCCGTCCCGCTCTTCAAGCGCCTACCCAAGCTGCGGCAGCCCTAGCCGCAGGTACACGGCGAGCGCTGTCGCGGTCGCCCAAAACGTCCGGTTAGGTATAATAGCAAATAGGCTAATAAGGCGAACGTCCATTAAAAAAAAAAATCTTTTTACGATTAATAAATGGCGCTTACCAGGATCTTCGATGTGATAGTATGGCACCGGATATATGGGCGGCGGGTATGGGGCATAGGGGAAGGTGAGGAGTGGCGCTTCGACGGCCCCACCCACGTTCGACATTTCCTCAGCGACATAGGGGGCGGGCGTCCGATTCTCTACGTACGAGTTGCGGCTAAAAATCACAAGTGATTATATCATAAAATATATTATGCTATAAATGTTACTTGTTCATTTACTAGTTATACTCTTTATTATTATATCCGTCATCATTCATAATTACATTATTAAAATCAGCAGTTAGAACCAATGTCCCACCATTGCAATGTTATAGTGTACTGCATCTGTGACTCTAGGTGACATCTACCTACTTGCTCATTATAACGAAATGTCGAAATTACCGGTTGTTAGGTCCTTTATTGTTATTGTTATGGTGTCCCTTCTGATTATGGTTGTTATCTTGGTTATTGCCACGCTTGAACCTGTAACAGTTTGCACTTTTTCAAGAATATAGTTCAAATTAACAATTTCATTTGAGAAAAAAATTGACACGTCTTGTAACTTGTAAGGCAATGAAGGCAATGTAGGTACTGTAGGGTAAAAATGTCCACTGCCAATTTTTTTAAATTCCTGATTAGTTTAGATGAAATAGTCAAAGAAATAATACATTAAGGACTATGATATTATTTTACAATTTTAGTCCTGTAGTAACGGTAGCTATTCATACCTGGGTCCGAGCAGCGGCCTCTGCCCATTGCCTTTACCCGGGTTACCGATAGCTTTATCTTGCTTATGCTTGTGGTTACCCTCGCCATGGTTCGTGGGACGTTCGTGCAACGACATCTGTTGCAGCTCCTGTACACAGACATATTACTAAAATTTTGTTAAAAGTAAAATTACTCGTTGTATTATATAAAAAATATAGTTATTTTTTTAAAGAACAATGTATTACCACAACCCATAGGGTCCTATGGAGTTTGACCACTGACCTACAAAGGCGGGTTAGTATCATTTGAGTCATTATGCTGGTGACAGTGAGAAGTGGTAGTAGGTAATACCTGCGCAACGGCAGCGGGTGAATAGTGTCTTGGTGGCGGGTGGTGCAAGTGGTGCGGTGGGGGTGGCGGTGGCTGGGGAGGAGGGCCGTAAGCCGCCCACATGCAGTCCACACCCAAGTTGAAATAGTAGCGCAGCGTCGGTATGTCTTCAAACAATATGTATATAAATCAGTTTTATTATTAAGAATATAAAGACTATATCAGGCATGAACCCCTTACACAAAAATTTTAGAACAGATATCTGAATGAGCATTATTTCTAACGTTCCACCGTTAATTCACTTTACGTAGATATACTTAATAATGCAGTTCTTAGTATATGTATTTGTATTTTTTAATTAACATGTTAGACTTTACATGACGGTAGGCGTTAAATTAATCGATAAACGGTATTAATTTTAATATATTATAGCACGTTTGCAAAAGCGAGATCAAACGAATTAAGATTACGAACTCACCATTCATAGGTAGGTCAGCACCATTCGCTTGCACGCTCTTAAACACGTGGGGGTTGACTCCATGGGGCGGCGGTGGAGGCAGATGGGGTACGTTACCGACCCCAAGGCCGGGTACCGCGACCCCGGGCGGGAGAGCTTGAGGCGGCGAATGCGGAGAACACCACAGCACGGGCTTCATACCACACATGTACGGGTTGCAGTTATATGGGATGTTGGACGACATCGTCGACGCGACCAGCGAGGGAGCCACAGCAGTCGGCCCAGGGTTTACACCTGGTACGAATAAACATTCAATATTGAAAAGAAAATGTCAATAAGCCTGTTATGTAAAAGTGTTCATTGAAGGGTTTGTGAAAGATTTAGTGAAAGGAAGGGATTGGATTAATATCCTATTATATGAGCATCTTAATGCTGGCAATCGAGCAAATGCGGCGTAACGTTAGGAAATATCTAAAGCGCGTGTCAGTGCATACATTTAGTTTTAATGGAAATGGAGGAAGCAAAAGAAAAACGTTAAGAGCATAGCACATAAAAACCGTAATCAGTCTGCCTCTATGGGAGAGCTTCTCGGTACGGATCTACGGTATGGCTTCTAAATGGGATGTGGGTAATGACTGCAGTATTATTTATTTACCATACCAGAATACGTAGAGAGCGAATTCGTAGCTGCAGGAGTGGAGGCCCTCACGGAGACAGGAGTGCTCACCGTATGGCTGCCCATGTCGCCCGCACCTCCCGGCTGATGGGCAACAGTCAATAACAGGGTTATACATTAACTCTCTCCTCCAATAATTGGGACATAAAATAAATAAAAATTATACAGTATGAAACATACAATTTATATTTTTTTATTTTTCACTTTAATTTAGCATACAATTTATTTTTAAACTATTAGTACCACAATATTCCTTCACCTCCGGACATGCCTATTTATTATAATATAATTTTGTTAAGGTTAGATTGATTTAAGCTTTAAATAGAATAAGGTTTTAAACAGACAGGGAAGATTCTTTACTCATTACTTAGATTACAAAAACTATTTCAAGGGTAGCTATTCTAGGGCAAAGTAGGGTAGAGCAGGGTAGATATTCTTTTTATCATCTTTTCTACACCAAAATAATACCTAGGTTTTCGTTTTAATAGGAGAAATAAAATATTTAATTTTGACCTGGTTGTGGTTTTCAGACGATGTGCCATTGATGTCATTGGGCGGAGCGCCCGCCGCCCGTATGTCCACCATTAGGGGTACCGCTTCGATTTCAACCTATACACAAGCAGTTTTAATAATAAAATCACATCACGCCACAAACCACAAACTACTCTTTAAAAATTTACAGTTTGTAGCTATATTGCCTATCAAAAAGCCATAATAAAAACTAAAAATATTCCTAATCATTTTATCTTTACAAACAAGTTGTAGTAGACAACTGAAAAAGATGATTTTCATATAGACCTTTCAGTTCTTTGCAGTAACTTGACCATGGGCACATACACAGAAACACTACAAAATCTTATAAATCAATTAATTGTGAACTACCAAATTAGTGCATCACTATCAAGAATACTGTTGTCTTCTGAGAACTGTATTTTCCAATATAAATATAGATACTTGTTTGTAGTCATCAGAACTTAGGAATGTCTAAGAATGGTATTGTTATTACATATATAAAAATAACAGCAATAAAAAAAATCTTCTAAGCACAAACACTACAAAAACCTACATCAGCTACGATATGGCTTCAAATGCAAGTATAAGCATTTCACTTGTCTGATAGTCATTATAAAAACATTGCAAGACAAACATTTAGTTTACCTTAATTATTTTCTTGTTAGGAATATGTGTGAGGTTTTGTTTATTATGTACAAATTGAAACTTTAAGAACTAGAAAACATTTGTATTGTTTTGTTATTAAGAAAGCAAGTGTGATGCTTATACCCTACAACTACTACCTATCTACAGCACTAACTGGGATTGGCTGGAAGTTACAGAAATCTAGATGTCTATAAGTGGGATAATTATATGCATTGTATGACATATCCATTCTGTCGTCACTCCAATCGATCTTCATTCTTTCCTTGTCAGATATTTTAGTTTCATCACTCTTTAATTTTTTGCTGGATTTCAAAGTTTGCTTTTGTGCAATGTTACCTAGTTAAATATAGTACAGCTTCAATTTCACAAAAATTTAAATAATATACTAATGTATTTATTTCATATCAGGTTTATTAAGTTTGATGTAGATAGAGTACAATATAAATTAAAAGTATGAAAGTAATATAAGATAAAACACACACCTATTTGTTGTAACATTTGACTAAGATTCAGCAGTTGTGTATTAGCACGGGAATATCTATAAGGAGGAGCCCAAGGCTTAATCTCCTCCACAGGCAGTGGTTCCAATTGTTCATAGTTTACCACTTTTTTTTCCCCCAACTCCTCTATAAATACAAGACATGGACCTCCATCATGGCCCATCTCTTGAATATGACAATGAAATGGGACTTCCTGTTCTACATCTAACTTGCATAAGCATTTAACTCCTACTTGTAATGTAGTCCCATCACAATATCTAGCACCAAAACGTAATTCTGCAAATATATAATTCCTAGGCACAGTATTCTTACTTATAGCATTCAAACTATTATTTCACTATGTGAAATGTATAGTACCTTTTCTAAGTTCACTCCAAACATCAAATTCAATGTTCCGGTAAATATCAGGGTCTAATGCTTTAGCTACTTTATACGGAAATGGAGTTATTCCATTATCTAATAACACTTTTGCACTGTTTACATTAAGACAATTCATACACACATTCTCAAGTTGTATGAGACTTCTATTAAATACAAAGATACTCAATGACTCCTTCAATATTGAAGCTTTTTCAATATCATTTGTGTGATGTTTACATTTTAATGTAAGGGCATTATTATTTCTATCTTTATCATCACAGGATTCCTCAATAAAAATTTTAGCTCTTTCTTTTTGCTTCTTTCTTTCAATTTCCGGCATAAAGTATTCAATATGATTAGTAGCAACTTTGTCATGTAGCATTTTGTCAACAGCATAGGAGAGATCTTGCAAGTGATATACGCGGTCATACAGAAGCTCATACACTAATGCTATATGGAAATTCGTATAAGTAATGAGAAAATAAATTTTAAAAAACAAACAAGATGATATAATCTTACCAGACATCAATTAGGCTGTTTGCAATAAATTATATATTTTTAATAGGAGAGTAATTAGTTTAGTGTAAAATTTAATTTTATTGGTATTTAAAAAATTAACTTACATTGGCAAAATGCTGAATTGTTAATAAAGTCTTTAGTATATACTGCATCAAAGTGTTTGGTATCAGGAGAATAAAATAAGTATATAGTATTGCCAAAACCATTGCAGATGTTAGTTTGTGGGCCTTTGTTAGCTTCAAATATGATAAAGTCACGCCTGTAAGATGTTTTGAATGTATAAGTAAACATTATTTTTTAAAAGTCAAGACAGCTATTCTCTGTTTCTTACCTATACAAGTGGCTCATAGCAGTCACTTCAACAATCCCACCCCATTCAGAGGGATTTGACATTTCCTTGAGATAATTCTCAAATGAGCAACTTAAAGACTACAACACAAAGACTGATGTCAGATCAAATTTTAACTGGTGAAACAAATGAAAATAAGAAAGATATATACCCCTTCAAACAGGTGACGGTGAGTAGACATAAATTCGATACAACTCAGCCTAACTCTATGATAGTAACGTTGAGTGTTATATATGTTTTCTGATACAGCCCTAAATAGGCAACTAGGGTCCCTAGCAGTATGTTTTCGAAAAAAACCCATCTCATCGAGCCAACGGTCGGGCTCAGACGAACGCTTATGAATTTTCCAAGTTCCACGACATCGGATTGGAGAAGGCGACATAGCTAAACAACGCTAATTATCTGCAGGTAAACAAACAAATGAAGACTATAATTTAATACAAATTCTGTCGCCGAGATCTTATTTTTCACGAATCACATTTTATTATCCATCAAAAACACCTGCATAATAATAAAAACCATATCGTAGCTATTGTCTGATACTTATATGCAAATGGTTGTTTTGGTGTCTAAATACATAACACGTGCGCACGAAATCGATCACAAAATGCTTATACAATTAAAGAAAACTCACCGAATTGGTTAATTCCGATAATCAGCATCAGTGTTTAACTGTTAATGGTATCGAAAAGGTTCTAACTTCTATTTTACTATGAGTATGTGTGCAAAAATTGCACGTGCCATTTGCCAAAAGCAACCGTCAAGAGCCGGCGGGAGGGAAAAATCAAAACATGTACCTATATTGTCTATGGTTAGACGCGTTAATCTTGCAATATTTGCAATAATGTTACCACTTACATAAAGAAATCAATAAATTGGGCATTAGATGTAACAACGTGGCGATCAACTATACCATTTCTCGAAAACTTTAGGCCAATGCCCCATTGCATTTTAATGCACATTATTAAAATAGCGTCTATCAATCTATTTCTAAACATTTTTAGTATAAAAGGTTAAAAATTTAAATCGAAATTGGGTATTAATTTCGTTTAAAATAAGAAACGATTTCAGATGAATAATTTGTTGAAAATGGCGAAACTTGCGACATTGTGATTTTAGACAAAGCTTCGACTAAACATATGAATAAACTTGAAATTGGTTTTCTGGTTTTGCGTTCAAAACAAACAGTATGATGAACGTATTTTGGAAGTCACTTGTGTAGTGATTTCTCATATATGAAATAATGATTTGCAAAATCGTATTCTTGATATGGGACCATTATACGAAGACCTAAACCCGGGATAGTTTACACAGTAAGTGATTTATGGTTCACAGTCAACGTTAAAGTAGTGACCATAGTTTGACTTACTCTTTCTTATAAATTTTCTTTGTAAAACAAACTTGACTGATCTTTGTTAATCTGAATTTTTTAATCTAAATTGCATTTAAGAGTTTTTGTTACTATTAGAGATTGACAGTAATAAGATAAAAATACAATAAATAAAACCCGCACAAAATACTTTTTATTTATATATTTTATAAAAAGCACCGTCTGTAAAACATACAAAATTTCGATAGACTGTTTTATCCTTAGAACAAATAGAATTATTGGCATCGGTAGCGTTATACAAAATTGAAAAATGGTTATTGGTATAAACTGTATAAAAGTTATTGTTCCTCACAAGAAAATTAAAAAACGTTTCGAAAATTTACAAATCTTACATGTTGAGCATTATTTTTATATTGTTACTACTAATGTATCAATATATAACCAAACAAATAATTTTTTACGAGGTCTAACATGCACTATATTTTTATATTGTAATTATCATTGTTAGTTGGAAAGTGCGCATTACACCTCTGATTTAAAACAGTCTTGGTAACTACACTCCTTAATATTTTGTTCATCACAGTGTGATATCGTGTAAATTACATTGAATTAATAGCAAGTTACATAGAAAAAGTTTACGTCTTTATAATTGCAAATAAAATAAAGGAGTGCGGTAGTCTTACTTAAATAAAATCAGTACTGAATCTTAATAATATTTCGATATAAATTAAATAAAATGCTCATAAAATACACTTATTCAATATCGTTAAAAGTGACATAGAAAATTTTGGATCCTATAGTCTAATGGAATTCCAGTTCGCAGTTTCAAAACCTAATCATATTTATTTATTTTTCACTTTTATGTTTGTGAAGTACCATAGCGAATATGAATCGGCTTGTTCTTGAAAATTACACAAACTGGTTCCTTTATTTAAAACTTATCATTACTAAAAATACGGCGTTACTAGCGAGATATAGTTGCGATAAATACGTAGGAGAGCAGTTCAAGCTGTTTTCTCCTGTTCGATAATGTCCTTGGTGGGAAGAGGATTCTTCTCACAGGTTTCAGTGTGCTTCAGCTTAGTAGGGTCGAAATTTTCAATTCCGTTCAAGAACTTGTTCTTTTCCTTCTCCGCTTCGATAGCTGTTGAAACAAGATTTATTAACTGACTGTATAAAAGTAGGATAGTTGTAATCGTCGGAAATTCATTTATAAGTATTGCTTTTTATGTATACGTGAGTGAGTTTCAATCTATTACTGGAAACGGACACTAGTGAAGATATACCACTAAAGAAACTGTTAACGTTAAAATTTATGTTTAGGATTGCAAGGGAATTTCCTATTTATATATAATGGAATCGTAAATAAAGCAATCAAATGCTTTATATTTTTATAATATAGGGGGCATTATATATTTATTTTAAATTTTTAAACCTGTAAAAAATAACTAATAAACTGTTACACAAATTAATACATAAATATAATCTCATGTAAATAGAATAAAAATATCTATGATTAAATAAGACAGCTATTTTATTAATATTTTTAAATACATGCGTAAAATAAAAATAAAGCGACTGAATTTAAAACCTTCAATTGGCGGCAGGGGATTCTTTTCTTCAGTTGTTGTATGCTTCATTTGAGATTTGTCGAAGTGTTCCACGCCATCAAGTAGGTTCTGGTGCGCCTTTTCAGCAGCTACAACTGTTTGTAAAGCATCGTGCAACGCAATATAAGCAAATGCATTTCAAATGTAACATAAAAACAGTGCAACATGCGTACTTGAAATATAAGCAAAATACTAGTATATTTTAGGAGCTCATATACATATATGAATGTGTACAATTTTAATCCTTGTTGGTCCGAATATTTTCTTATCAATAAAAGTGCGCTGAAAAATAATAGTATACAAAAAAGCGATTTTTTTAAATTTATTCTATCTCTAAAAATGCAAAGCTTTTACATTCATTAAATTTATATACCATCTTTGTCTGGGAGTGGGTTCTTCTCATTTGTCTCAGTGTGCTTCAACCTAGTCGCATCGAACTTTTCAATACCGTCAAACAAAGACTTTTGAGTTTTCTCAGTGGCGACATCTGAAAATGATAGACAGTAAGTATTTTTAGAACTGGTTGCCATTATGCATTTGGCAGTAACTAGTTTCGTATCGGGTACGCTTTAACAGTATGGGCATATAGCCATGCTTTATAATTATTGAATAGGAAATTAGTTAGGCAAAGGTCACACAACTATTTATCATACATAGTAAAGTAAATATAACAAAACTAGTCATATTATTATGAGATTAGTAATAAGTATTATTGAAGCCTTTGAAAATAGTTTCATACTTTTTCTTTCAATTTTTTTACAAAATTACGAATCCACCTCATTAGGTTTATTTTGTTTTTGTTATCATGGACTTATGGATTATTAATGAGTTTAGTTAATAAGTCTGGTGACTTCTATATTGTGTACAACATTCCTTCACGCACGGAAATACCTAACGCGTTGGGAAGAACGTTTTTCTCAATTGTGTCTGTTTTTCTTAGTGACGATGTCTGAAATTGTTCAACACCTTGAAGCAGTGCAGTATGTTGCTTTTCCTTTGCTACGTCTGTTTAAAAATGCATATGTCCTAGATTGTAATTCAACGTCCATATCTTTTTTACTTGGAAAATAATAAATCTTAACTATATTTACTACAGTATTGCTTAGTTTGAAAATTTGTCATTTTAAAAAGTTTTAAAAATATACTTAGCCTTAAATCTAAAAATTATTCAGTTCGTATATCGGTTATATCGATTCTAAATGCTCGTTGTAAGACTCGGAATTGTTTAATAAGCTTAAATCAACGTTTAAAAAAATATAGTAATGAATGTATTAAATAAATTTACGTAAATAATTCGCCAAAAATATATGTAGTAGCTTACAAGAAGTTTTGAATAATAGGACATTGGTATTTTGTGGTATTTTATTGTATAATACAATAATCATGATATTTGTAGGTATTTACCTTCCGCTGATGGTAAGACGATTTTCTCATTAGTATCGACGTCTCGAAGACAACTAGGGTTAAAGGCTTCCAGCTGGCTCTTGAGGTCAGTAGCGACCTTGGGAAGGTCCTTCAGGGAGGGTGCATCGACTGAGCAAGCCATTTCAATGAGATCTGTTAAAAAGGAAACATTGTATAAAATATTGGTATGATTTCTCATTTCTTTCTCATAGTATAAATGTAATTAATAAAACTATTCAAACATTTTAATTAACTGTAAATCTAAATTTATTATATAAATATAGTGAAGTCATAACAAGAACTTCTTGATGGTATGATTGCGGGTGCATTAGTCAGACAAGTGAAGCGTAAACACATTAAGTAGACCGACACAAAATAAATGTTTATGTTAAATGAACAATGGACCTTTCTTAAGTTCATTTGCTGATAAAAGGGTTAGAAAAAAATACGAGTTCGACGAAATGTTTTGAAATATCTCGTTGACGTGCATGATTTACAGTATACTACTATATTTATACAGCTGGTGTTTTTGAGTTTTATATATTTGTACACTAATTTCCTCAAAGATAAAATAAATTTTCATTGTAGGAATAGCCACACACTTTAGTTAAGATAAGCCTCGCTTACTTAGTATCGAACGAAAAATATACAATGATGTAATTTGTATTAATAATATTAGTTTTATGGAATACAACATTAGATATTGGATTTATCAAAACGAAAGGACAAGACTTGACGGGACACGAGAGCACGATATCCATTTTGAAACGACATTTTGTGGCGTTGCTTGGTGTCAAATAAAAGATACATTTTGAAACTAGTATTTTATGTAAAGACCATTTTTATGTAACTACGTACTGGATATTTATTCAGTAAATTTACTATATTTGCGGTATTTGCGAACGCGTTAATTGGCATTATTAGAAAGCTTATTATTAAATATTCAAGAAATTAACCAACGAACACACTAAGAATGTTCAACTCCGCTAATGTAACTGTAAAATGTGGGGGCAACGCCACACACACTAGTATCATCATCTTATACTTAAGAAATAACAATTATTGTGTTACATGTATATAAAGAAAATTGCGATTGCTATAAAAAAAAAAATATCAGTACATTCGCACTCACATTATTAATCCTACTCAGGTTGGAATTAGAATTTATTAAAGTCGAAGATAATTAACTGTTAGACAATGACTAATTTTAAAAACTTTGATTTAAAACGAACACAATGAATGTATATCCACCATATCAATTACCGACAGACAGGGCTGAGTGGAATATAAAATATAACGGACATTGTTGGTTAAGCCTATGTATACTAAGTTATAATACATCCGGTCCACCGGGGTAACAATCTTTTGTTCGGAGACGCGAGGGAGGCGCAGTTTCACAAATAATCACCTATTCATGTTTTATGCAGACAGTCAATGGACTCGTCTAGGGAAAAATGTAAAAAGCGTCGACAATAATGGTTATTAAAAATAATATGAATGACTAAATTGGTGGTGGATTTTCATACTTTTTCAGGAGACTATTTTAAAAACATGACAATTTAAAACGAAAATATTACGAATCCTTTTTGGATTGTGTCTGTGAATATCTGTACATAGTTGTAATACGAGGGTACAGACATAATATAATAAAGGTTTAAAAAACTAAGAAATTTGTTTTTGCCTAATCATAAGACCATTGTGTAAAATATTAAATTCCTGTTTTCGTTCAAACTACGAATACTTCAACGTGACATTAAAAGTGAAACAATAAAATAAACTTGAATAGACATTAGGTACATTATTAGATTGTTATAGATATTTATGGTATGATATCCGGTCAAACTAAAGAATATTACTTTATTTATAACATAATAATTCAATTTAACGGAGCTCATTTGACAGACGATACCTATCCTCGTATCAGCTATATTTCAATTCGAATGGACATTAATGCACTAGAAATGTCATAATCATTAAATTATTTCTCTTCTTCTATCTTGTCTGTCTGATTGACAAGGAAATGACGAAGATACAAAGGAAACGCATTTATAAACAAGTGCCCTTTGAGAAACGCGGTCATTTTTGTAATGAAAAAGACAGAAATTAATTTTAAATTTTGAATTTAAACGTCTTGTTCTTTTTATGAATAGAATTATGTGACCAAATTATGTATTAACACACATTCATCAGCTTCATTTAGATTGAACAAAAGCCAGTTGTTTTTTGAAACGAATAAAATTTAACATATCGTTGACATGTCAGGAATATACTCATTATGGATTGACTAGTCAGTCTGAAATAGCGTGTACACCTAATGATAATAGAAAAAATGCACTTTCCAATTTTTACAGACTTTTTACAAAACGAGTAGAACAAGTTAACAATCAAATTGCACGAATACCTTTGTATAGACACGCCAATATATATTGTTACTTGTTTGAATATAAAACATACCAGATACATTACTAAACAGATTGCTTTTTACTGTTATACAACATTATGTACTTATGAATACGGTTTATTTCGTGACAACAAAAAGAATGTATTCAATACAACGTTAATGACTCATATGATAATATTGTTCAATTCGTCACAACTCTATTAATTTTACTCATGTATTTAGTAAGTTAGCTCATTTTGATAATTTAATATCAATTATACCTACTAATTTGATAAACCGTTCCAATACTGATTCATATTATACATAAGAATTATATACGTAATCAAATAAAGGAAAAGGATTACAGAGTTTTAATGATAACAATGGCATACTAATGTAAATACATAAACAAAGTATTATCAAGAAAACATGTTACACAGTGCCATATGTTGCGCTAAAAATTAACCGAGTATTGTTGAATAACAGTTTCGTATGTCAGCCTTTCCACAACCGTAAACGGTAAGACATGTACGCCTTAAAATTGATCACGAGATTAAAAAGTTCAACAACTGACCATATGGTCGCAACATAAGGGATCTTTGTCCTCTGCGAGGTTTCTTGATGCGAAGTGTGGCTGTCTGTTTTATTTCTGATTGTATATTTTTTAAATTCTCATGTTACAACAAAGAACTGTGTAGTTGAATATAATATGTTTTTAATTGTTCCTTTAGCTTTATTATAATGACAAAACAACATAATAATAGGATTCTGATTCTTTAAGCCATGTGAAAGAGATAAATAGAATCAATTATTATGCAACAACTTTATGGAACTTGATTATGTTTCATGTCGAGATATTTATTCTCTTTATTTATTTGTCTACAATAACATCTTGATTTGGCGACAATTCAAGGCTCTTTCGCAAATGGGAAAGTGTACCCTTCTTTGGCTAATTTATTTATCAGATAAGTGTTGAAATATGAGATACTATGTAAGTCGGTTAATGTATTTTTGGGCTGACAGTGGGGCCACATATTAAGCATAACTTATAAAATATGTATATTTTTACTTCATTTTGAAAATTATGCTGATGTGAATTTTACATTTCTATAAATTTAAAAACATATTTACTACACTTTTTACTGTATTAACCCGTTAGATAAATCAAGTTGTGTTCAGTTGTCAGTCAAAACAAAATTACTACATTATTTCTTCCTCTATTGCATATAAATCACAAAAAAAAACAAGACTTATTTATTCAATTTAAATATAATACAACTTAATAAGTACCATAAATAACAAAGTCATAAATGTTCACAATTTTATCTTTTATCCATGTATACTTCTACTTAATTTTCTTTCGCAGACCCCTCCAAGAACCAATTAAGGCAAGAACAGTGAACCGGCAGTGAGTCAGCAGTCGGCCACCGGCCCCCGGTCTTGCGTAGAAAGTTTAAAGTTATTAAAATTCACCGTAAAAGCTTAACAGACTACGAAGCTGATCCGTTGCGATTAACGCATGAACTATAAAAGAGATCACACGAAGCGGCGATTATATTCTAAGAGCTATGAAATATTTTTAATCGTAAGCTAAGCCGGCTTATGATTTAGTTAGAGTTGCATTTAAACAAAGAAAGATCATTTGCCGTACTAGATGAACGTCTGTTTTAATTGATCGTATTATTAATTTAGTCAAAGTAGCTCGCAAGTCCTGAAGTCTATGCAATACATGTTGCAAAAGACACATTAAATAACGTAGATATATTATTTCCCCATCGCACTCGACAATAATTAAGAAAACCAGAGATTTGAAATGCAATTAACCGATATTTAGGTTGAATAAGTCATAATAGAAACAGCAAATCCCGTTACACTCAAATGATGTTCATTAATTACCAAAGCCGCTGGAAAAAGCGGCATTTGTAACTAAAAACACTTATTAATTAAATAATTACATGCGAATTACGACGAAATTAATTTCCTACTGTTGGTTTCCGTAATTTCATTTCATAAGGTTCTTGACATAGAAGTCAATTGTTTAACTGGTGTTGCAAACTGGAGTACAATTTTAATAAGTATGTTGATTGCACATAAATAGTTAATTCCGATAGATATCAAAATTGTTCCAGGTTAGGTTCCAGTCTTATGGAAGCTTACAGTTATTTCATTAATTAATTGTATATTAGAAAGATAATCCGAATCGCTTGCATGAAAAACTATATGGATAATACGTAACAAGATAAATCTTGTCATTCTAATTGTATGTGTAATATGGAAATGTACTGGAGCTGGGATCTAAAATTATCTGGATCTTCAGTTTTCACGTACTGCATTCTATTTTACGGCCATCAGCAAATCTCTACACGGCCTTGTGTTTATAAATACTGCGCATTCCATCTTATGACAGGACCAAAATGGCGGACAACCTTGAGCCTAGCTTGTCAACAAGGTGACCCCCGTACGCAGCTTTTCACCATATATGGTGCAGTTTATATGGATAAGTGAAGTTTGTAAGTAATAAGAAAAACGTATTTATAAGAATTCAGTATTAGGCAGTATTGGCTAATAATCGCTTCAGTCTGATTTTGCCAAAGTATCTCGATAAAATTATAATATCTTTAATGTCTTACTATTTTCTTTTTTGACAATAATCTATTTACTTTCAAATTAATTTTGTACCTAAAATCTCTAAGTATCGTATCGAAAAACAATATGTAAAGAAGTATAAATAGATCAATAGAAAATACACATAACAAAATTATATCATAAATGTGATCGAGTGACGAGACCTCAAACTAAAGGTTCTTTTTTATTCAAACTACCTCATTTATTTATGTGTTTACGTAAACATGGAGTATTATTTACTTTATAACATAAGATGGGTACTTTCTTATACAGTAGAAATAGTCGTATCAAATATCAGGAATTAATGAGTTAATTACGATCGGTTACCGGATGTCCGATGACTCGGAACAGGAAAAGTATCACTTATTTTTCCCTTTGCGCTTGTAAGTCTTTATTGATAGCCTAATAAGGCGTCGTCATGGTGTTGTTCGATATACTAATAGAATGATAATACTTGGCAAACAAAGGAAAACTGTTGATAGTACAATAATAGTACCTACCTATTTTTTTTAGAGGATAGTGGTATTTTTTTATTATTATGATTCTGAAACGAATAGAAAAGATGGAGTAAAAAAAAATATATACAAAATGAAAACGTGTATCTATGTAAGTATTATGAATGTACAACATAACAATTTCCTAGTTGATATTTTCTTGACAGTGCACCGATAAGGACCTTAATCGATAGATATCAACAGACCATCCAAAGTCTTGATAGCAAGATCGTTTATAGAATTGATATAGAAGATTATTTAGTTAATTTGAATTGTGTTCTAAATCTATGTATTTAAAAAATATATATTATGGTTACGTGACTGTCACATAATCTAATGAAATAGTTTATAGCGACCAAAAAACGCGTATAGCTGGATATTTTTGAAGTTTTTACACTACTATGATAAAATTATTTTTCCATAAATTAAATCGTCGTGGTACCGGATTACAAACGTCGCAAAGTAATTCAATAAATCGCGTTTGTAATCAATTACAGTTTAAATAGATTAAACTTCAAAATTCATGCAATATAACAAAAATAGTCATCAGGCAGGCACCTTACGACTTTCTTCGAACGATGTTCTGTTCTTGGAATGACATTTACAACTCATGCAAATAGATTAACTGGAGTTATTCTCGTCGTATGTCAGCTTCAAATTTACAATTTGGCACTAAAGGAAATCAAAGTTTAAAGTAAAATAAAACATTTACGTGGAATCAACTTTCAATACATATATAGAAATAAAAAGTGATACCAAGTAGAGATTCGAATTATTTATCAGATAAAAATAAACGACACGCGTAATGATTTATTCAGCACATAAAATATATACAATTATTTAATTTGTCACGTAGCTAAACAAACTACAGAAATGGTGCATTGTTACATTCCATTTGACGCATCATATTCAAGGATCGGACGGTGATTGTTTCTAGAATTCAAGACAAATAGGTAATGCCTTTTTTATCATGTCACAAGCATGGTAAGGAGCGCAAGTAGAATATCAAATTACTTTCCTAAAGGTTTGCAAGGACAGGTTCCTATGTTTAAAATTATATATATACATTCTGTGAATAAATACTATCCAGTTATCATATATGTATATAAATCTACAAAAATAATTACAGATCATATACACATTTTAAAGATAAAGCTTGATCTAATTGTATATTTAAATTCTAAGTAAACGATGGCAAAGATCTCGGCAAAATTTATATACATCTAAATATTTTAATTTCAATTCATAAATTTTCTTTTAAAAATCATAAGCTTTTGTGAAATTATGATGTAACTATAGGAATTAATTTCATATATACATATCGAAAATTGTGGTTCTCATCTAAATACTTAGATAATTTTTGCTTTTTGCTTCTAATTTTCTTGGACACTATGTAAGTGACACCTACCGTAATGAATTTGAGAAATACCTATAGAAATTTATGTTTAGTATTTAGTCCCAATTTCATGTACGCTTGTCTATACATAGCACATCTGTTATTTAGCTTATTTTAAGCTTAAATAAAAAAAAAGTCAAAATAAATGTTCCATATTGTAGATGGATACAAACTATATTGCCTAAAATATTACAAAATTGCATTCATTAAATCTCAAACTACCCCTCACACACGAAATAAGTATGCACGATCATTGTGAGTACCTACCGCTAGATAAAACTTCTAAATACTATAATAGAATTTTTATTATTCCTATGAGGTATTTTTAATATAGACGTGTTTTTCGGTTCTTTATGAAAGAATTTTTTCGCTTTGGTTAGATAATGCAGTTGAAAATAAAAATTCATGATCATTGTAACTTACTAAAATTTTCACACCTGGTGAAAAAAATATTTTCTTAATAAATAATTGCATTATTTAATAGTTAATGATTTTATAATAGATTAAATTAGAATGCGCCAAACGTCACTAAGTCGTCGACCCCGCGCCATCTTAGCGCAACGTAAGACGTCAAATCAAAAATTACGTCTAAAATTTTATGGAGCGTCAAGCGGAGCTAGTAATTAAGATTTCGAGAGCAATAAGCATCACGGATGGCTGGTGATGTGTGCTAGCTTTTTACGACATATCCTCGTCTAATTAAACTTAAAAATTCGACTGTAAATATTTTGTTTATGATGTAACAAATAGTACCGTAACATAAAATATAATCTATCTAGTAAATTCACCAAGTAATTAAAGAAATCAGATAAAATACAGTTAATTTTCTGTTGTATAATATGTATAATTGATTAATTAGCAAAAGAAATTTTATAATAAAAATAAAGATATTAAGTCAAACTTAAGTTACACTTAGTATAGATATGTATATGCAAAAACGATTTTATATTCGAAGTTAAACTTCTTAGAGCGAGCATATTATTGTAGTGATGATAAATGATTTTAATCTAAAAGCAAAAGTCATCTTCCAAGCTGCTTTTGTAATTACTTTATACGATAAAACCTCAATAGTTATACATATAACATTTTAAATAATTCAATGCGGACCCAACGCTCCGAGTATTGATCTAGAGGCTGTGGTGGAGTACCTAGGGGGTGTCTGCGAGGGATATTCGGAAATATACCTAGACTGTATGTACATGGCACGTGCTTGAAATGCCTATTGTTGTTGGATATATTACGCTGATACTTGTTTTATAATATAGAATAAATATTCTTAACATTATTAATCAAGCTGAGTATTGTTACATTTAGACCCAGGTAGATTTAAATCATATTAGTACGGTAATTCATAGTAGATGTAACTTTGAAAAAAAATAATTAGGTACATAGATACACGTACATACTCTGATATTTCAATTCTAATGTAAATATAGTTTGTTGCACTCTGAATGCCGCATAATGATTTTTTTCATATCCTGTTATTTCAAACTTTTTAATATAAATGTAAATTACTATTTAGACATTTATCTATGTATTATTTAAAAAAACAGCGAATATGAATTAGATAAAACCACCCTTCATCTTTACTTGTATAACCCGTATGTAAAACTATAAAAAATAATACATTTAAAAGAAACTATTTGCCCAAATTGCCTTACCATAAATTTTATTTTTTCAAGATAACCATGTGCTAGAAAACTGCAATTCACCCCCGCAAACCAGAAACCCTCAGTTAGGTATTAGGGTTGTTTGCTCTCAATCGATTCTATTCGGGAAGTTTTTGCATCCCTTTCTTCCCTGTGGGTTCTCTTTCACAGGCCACTGTCCTGTCTGAGCAGATTATGTTTACTAGTTCAATATTGTATTCAACTTATAGATGATATAAAACCTTTATTATTATCATGAGGTTTGAAATTTAAAATTATCTAACGAAAACACAAGAATTTAATAAATGTGTATACATATATTACAGTTAGGAATAGTTCCATGACGTATCGCGGTAATTAGACCATTAGTACAGTTATTGGAATTATTATTATTCATTTGCCAACAATTCGCTGTTTCGACAACAGGAAACTTGTGATTAATAATTAATAAGAAATACTAAGTATCTAAACAACGTATTTTGAGTTACTAATAACACATCTGTTCTATGTTGTGCTACAAGCGAAATTATTAATTTTATTTATAACAAGGCTAATAACTTATAAATAAGCATCACATTAAAATACATATTTACATAAATAGCTAGGACATTTCACATTCTAAATAACTTTGTGCCATCAAATATTCTGTTGTCATATAATTGTAGTAATTACCTATTACATATTTCATGTGCGATCGCTTTGTTGGAACGCTATGATGCGTGAAAGTGGCGAGAGTCAGACATGACATCAAAACCGGTTTAAATCTTTTATAACTTTATAATGATTAAAACAGAAAGCTACGAAACGTTATGACTAACTTCTGTTTGTTAGTAAATTATAACTGTATTCTCCAGTAGCTATACATTCATATATGTGGTGGTTTTATAAACTACGTGATAAAAAGTATTTATTTAAACCATATCAATAACTATAATTTAAAATGTCACGTTCCAAACTGTAAGTTAAAATGTTAATTTATAACTCTTAAGAACAGCTTGATGTGTCAAGCATGTGTTCGAGTTAGTCACATATCTATTTTTAAACTCAACTGATACACTCGATGCCGTATCCTTTTGCGTCCTTTTATTTATAATTATGAAAAATGTTGATTTCAAAAACGTTTTTACAAACGCGCAACTGATTTGAAGTTGAATGACGCCAATTAGTCGACGGAGTAATAATTCTATTTATTAACATAACTTGGGAAACGAACCATAAAAGATAAATTTATTTCTTTCTTCGAAAAATTTCATTAAGAATATATACAATTTCGTCACTTTTTATGACTCATTCCAAAGGTTTCCCCTTCAAGCGTCACCCTCAGAATTCGTCACGTTTGATTGTTTAATCGTAAATCGATTTCGAACTCATTATTATGGCAAGAAATATTTTCTAATTAGTAATTTAAGAGGAATACAAATATATTTATATAAAAATCAGGACAATATTATGTAAAGCAGGTAGTTTTATAAATGTAGTTTACTACAATGCTTGTTTTTAACAGTCAAGAAACGGCGATCCATGCCCATTTCGTATTACTCATACCGACGGGAATGTTTCATCGATGTCTTTATTGTATTTATGCATAAAATGGACAAAACGAACTCTCAACAACGGCAGATTGTTTTAAAAACGATACGAGTGGATGAAGTCATGCAACCGCTCCCACCCGGCGAAATAAGTTCCGTTAATTGACATAGAACATAACCATATAACAGAGGTTCTTTACATACACATAGTTTTTAAAATAAATTAACGAAAATACTAGGGACCGTTTAAAAAAAAATTTGAATGTGATACACAATTTTAAGAATCACGTATTCCTTCTGGAATGAAAATCTTTAACGTTTTCATTTTCGTGTATAAAGGCGACTATGGATATAGTCTTATTTTGAAGCTATAACGTTGACTTACCTATTTATTTGGCTACGTAGAAAAATCACGATCACTGCGCTCGACGGTCAAAATACGACTGTCTGTCTGTAACGAAGCTCAGCGGTAGTATGCGGCAGTCGATGCGGGCCCGAGGGACGGGGGCGGTGCGGCGTTGAGACACGACAGTTCGACGCACCTAGTTATTATGCTCGTACATCGCTGTATCGATGATTCATAAACATACAACACTAGTAAATAGGACCCATTTAAACACACAAAGAATAAGTATACGAACAAACAGTTGCTGATAATGCTGCTACTGCTTATTCAAACATTTTGCCAATACTGGTTACTATAGTATACTCAATTATTCATTACTCGTCATTAATATTTAAAAAAATCATTCAAACATTTTTTGAAAAAAAATTGAATCTATAAAAGCTTATATCTTTAGCTGTAATTGGAACTATGGTAACGAAACAAATGAGTAAGTACAGGAAAATATAAACAATGGGATTTTCTTAAAAAACGATATTACAACGTCTGGGCAGTCATTTAATGCTAATAGGTACATAAAAAGTATACAGCTAAATATATATCTAGGATATAGAAGCTAAAATGTAGTATGCCGGTCGACATTGATTTTTCCGACCTTAACCTTCCCCGCTCTCAATGGCTTCCTGTTTGCACCCCGGCTCGCTGAGACTTAAAACTCGGGAGGGCTTGATTAAAATTTATATTTGTTCTTTAAGCTATGGATCAAAACTGATTTCATAATGAATGTGCATCCAGAAGAAAACTAAAAAAATCTTCTCGTTTCATTTCAAAGCGCAAAATGACTTCAAAGACCCAAATTGTATTAACAAATAGATGTTTATCTACAATTTTATACATACACCTTATAAAATCTCAAATATTAATGAAATTGGTGCAATTGCTATTGTAGCAAGTTCATGATAAAATATCTGATATTTTTGTCACTAATATCGGTCATTAATCGATTTACATCGGGAATGTAAGATAACATGCTTGTCAGTAATAGATTTTCATAACATGAGTATTGAAAACAGTTCTTAATAGAATTTATAAAGAATCGATGTAATTTTTTTATGTTAACGTTGGTAAGACCAAGGTAAATTGTCAAGTTACGTATGTAACGTAAGAGTAGATAAATGCTTAATTTTTAGTTTATACCTGCCAATCTTTTAAAACGTTTACTAGACTCCTGACGCATTTACATTGAGCGGTTGCTTTTGATCTCCTGTGTCCATTCCTTGCCCACGCGGAATATGTTTAGATAGTCTAAAATGTTAGGCATGATATTTTGACGGGATAAATAAAAATAAGTTACGATTTCGCCCTTACATGAAAGTACTCATAATCACATCAAACATTCATCATCGTCCGGATCGTGATTGAAATAAATCATTTTCCTTATTATACTTCTATACTATAATAACTCCTTCATTTGTATTAAAAAATCATTCCTATTAATAGATACGGTTCTTAAAAATATGTCTCATTTATCTATCTATCTATAATATATAAAAAAATTTAACTGTACGATGTTTGAAATTGAAGGTATTTGACAAATCTTTTATTGGGGGACTTTATTAACGAAATAGAACCCAATAATATAACAGGCGAGTAGAAGTGGATGACAAAATCGACATAAACGCGAGCGAAGCCACTGGCAGAAGCTAGTTATAAAATAACATTACTATTTTGCAGTATAAAGAAGATTTTTCATAATATGAACTAAGTGGGAACTTGTAAGCCTTTGGCGTATTGTTGCTAAAGGTTTTCAGCTTGAATATCTTTCGAAATTCTGCGAGGCTCATTTTAGTTGTCTCTGAATTTTTGTAAGAATAATAATGGCGGCCTCTCGGTCCTTCTCTGAACGCTGCAATTACCGGTGTCCCACAGTTTCACCTGTGTTTATTTTATGTACATTAAGAAATCTCACAAAATTCGCACATTTGCTAATAAAAGTGTCCAACAGAATTTTATGGGTTTATATTATTTCTTGTACAGCAACCTATTTGTCTAAAATTAAAGTAACCTGTGTTACGAGCTGTCTGGCAATAAAAGGCCCCTGAAAAGCAATCTAATCGTTTTACAGATATTAAGGAACCAAGAAACAGACAGGCAAACTATAAATTATGTTCATCTTTGAAGAACCGTAGTTTTGTATTTATTTAGAAAGATCTGTTATCTGGATATTTTACACAGGCACTTCAAATTTAATTTAATAGGAATACTATAGATTCTACTTACATATGTCTGAATTTAAGAGTTTTACAGCATTTTAAATAAATTAGTAAAAATAAAAGAAATGCATTCAACAATAATATCCATTTTCGTAAGACGCAAGCTAACGGGACGCCTCATAAATTAATAACCTGGCACTGATTTATTCGTGCTCATTTAAATAAGTTATAAGAAAATTCCGCAATTCATTCATTTTATTTAACTGACATGATGCAGTGTTCTAGAGCGAATTATTTCATAATTGATACTTTCTCGCTCGGGCATGGGGAACGTGAATCGTTCGCTATAGGGTGTTTGAAGACTACTCCCGAAGACGAAAACAGTTGATAGTAGTAATGACACCTTTGGTGATGGGACGAAAAAAAAATCGATCGTGACTTTAAAAAAGTCATATTTGTAAAACGTTTTTTAGCGTTATTTACTGTCCATCATGTTTGTATAGCTAAATGAAATGATAATTTCATAACAAATACTGAAAAAAAAAATCAGCAATGAAACGCAAATCAAAAACAGTTGATGGTGTGGTCATGTCGAGTGAACGCACGTCTTCGAGAGGCCCGCGCTGACATCTAGCGAGAAATTCACCGAAACAAATCTCTCTCCATGCGGGGGGCTGAAGCAGTCATTGAAGATACGTTAATTGTTTCCACCGATCGATAAAGTGTTAGTTATTTCCATTGTATATTTTATGAGCTTAATTATTCGTACTAACTAGTCCTTTTGAGGAATTTAAAAACTAGTTTGCGTTTCATTGCGTCTTTTTTCAGTATTTTTAATGAAATTATCATTTCATTTAGCTGTACAAACATGATGGAGCGTAAATAACTCTAAAAAAACGTTTTAAAAATATGA
>JAOSYY010000007.1:11298508-11318963 GCA_025727935.1 Hebomoia glaucippe
GAATTATGGATTATATCAACGATAGTTCGTTTTTTTGATAGAGACAACCTGTTCAGTTTTAGTCGATTTTTAATAACAACTATAGAGAACCATACATTTATTAACAATAAAACAGTCTATAACTACACCTCTACGTCAAGTCCTCTGAGCGGACTTGACACAGGTAACGAAAAACTACAGAGTCCGCTGAGCGGACGCGACACTGATGAGAGGTTAATTTTGTTATTTATTTATGTTACAACATATAGTAAGTTATAGCAATCAAAATAATCATGATATGGATAAGACAACCATAAGTATTAAAAATTACTTTGAAATCCTGTTACATACATACATTATAGGTACATAATTTTAAAGCCAAGAAATACAGTTAATAAACTTTAATTGCTAACTTTTTTGCTGAAGAGTGATCTCTTCAAGGCAACCAGTTCTTAGAAACATTAATATTACAATGTATTATGTATTTGTACGATTTTTTTTTTGTTAAATGTTACTGAATCTACATATTTTAAGCAATTTTTATAGAAATAAATCTAGAAGCATGCAACATACATACATACAAAAAGTTATTTCCATTAAGAAATCATACCAGTTTCTTTTCCTTGTATGCTGAAGATTGTCTCTGTAGAACACCGCCTGCTCCATGAAGGTTCTTTATAGAAAAATTGATAAGAATTACATTTCTTTTTTTCATCAAAAGTTTGTTTTAGTTATAGATATGGTAAAATATGAATAAAAATTGTAATGTTCAAAGACAGTTATGAAGGAAGATCGCTTGCCCCCTCTATGAGATAAAAATGCTCTCAATAGTAATTTAATAGTAAATTTTTAATTTATATATTTATAATTTAAGTATATGGAGATAAATAATAGAAACTAATTTTCAACATACATATTTACCCCAGATATTCATAATGGGACCTTCTCGTATTTTTTACGACATTAATCGTTCAATAAAGAAATACTATTTGAAGTTTTGACTTATCAAATATGTAAACTTACTAGATCTTTTCAATTATACAAAAACGGATAACGGAGTTAAATATATTGTATTGTCAATTAAGGCTATAAGGTTCATTTTAGAACAATGATTAGTTTTTAAGTAAATTCATGTCAATTACAAGTGAGATACGTTTCCCTTTATTTTCTTACATTTTCAATAAAAGTTCACTCCAACACGCAATGTACAATATCTTTCTCAATAATGATGAACGAACTTCGACCTTCAAATTACGCTACTTACTATCAAAAGGAATTCACGTAACCTATAAACAAAACAACTAGAAATACAAAATCATACCTGAGGAGTAGGACGCTGTTATATTCATAATATGAAAACTGACGATTTTTAAGAAGCTATTTAACTTCAATGTATTAATTTACTACAATTGATGAATTAAATACTTGTTTGAACTCGTTTTACGTTTGAGTAATGATTTGATGGAGGAAAGACTGCCATTAAAAATGTATTGCAACGACAGAAGAACTGTCACAAACTTCACTATACAATGACTATAGTTAGATGGTGAATCTGGAATAACTGTAAGTTTGTTCTTTATGATCCGTGATCGTGGCAATATTATCAATGGAATGTCCATATTTAAAAAAAAATATATATATTTTTGATATGTTATATTCATTAAAAAGATAATTAAAATTTTAAAATATTTATTAAAATTTAATTCCAAAAGATATGATCCATTAGCAAAGATACATTATATGAAACTTGTCTATGACCTATAAGTATAAAGATATCTATTTTGATTTGACATGTCTCTATTATCTATATTCAAAGTTTCGACTTCCTTTTCCTTGTGGCATGGTGACGGCGTAAGGTGAGTTTGTGTTTAATATTTCGCCTTTAAAATTATAGGGATTTAATAGTATAAATTTTAACTAATTATTTTACACAATTCTCATATATTGTGTAGTAATTATGAAACAACGTTTAAATTATTAATCTCATTTCGTTCTTCGGTAAATGAAGATAGTGGCACGTGTCGTTTGTATAGGTTGTTCATAACAATTTATTAGATTAATGACTTCATTATTTCGGCCAGAATTATAAGAAGTTGTATGTTGGAAAAATTTGTATGAAGAAAATTTTCAAAACAAGTCTTGTCATTGAAGAGGTTAGAACACGTTGATCCAAACATACACCGTAATAATAATTGACAAGGTGACTTTATTGTTGTAGTTGCCGATAAAGCAACCACAATGCCGCAGAACGAATATATTGAACGCCACCAAAAACTTTACGGTAGGAGGCTTGATTATGAAGAACGTAAAAGAAAACGAGAAGCGCGTGAACCTCATAAGAGAGCAGAGAAAGCTCGTAAATTACGTGGTATTAAAGCTAAAATATATAATAAGGAACGTCGTAATGAAAAGATTCAGATGAAGAAGAAGATTAAAGCGCACGAAGAAAAGAATGTGCGTCAAAATACTGAAAAAGTTGGTGAAGGCGCTCTACCTGTATACCTTCTTGACAGAGATGTTCAAAACCGCGCTAAAGTTTTATCTAATATGATCAAACAGAAACGTAAAGAAAAGGCCGGTAAATGGGATGTACCTATACCAAAAGTCAGAGCTCAAGCTGATGCTGAAGTATTTAAAGTCCTAAAATCAGGAAAATCAAAGAGAAAAGCTTGGAAACGCATGGTTACTAAAGTCACATTTGTAGGCGAGAACTTTACTAGAAAGCCACCAAAGTTTGAAAGATTTATTCGTCCAATGGCCCTTAGATTCAAGAAAGCTCATGTGACTCATCCAGAATTAAAAGCTACATTTTGCTTACCAATAATTGGAGTAAAGAAGAACCCTAGTTCACAGATGTACACAAGTTTAGGGGTTATTACAAAGGGTACTGTGATTGAAGTGAATATCTCTGAACTTGGTCTTGTCACACAGGCGGGCAAGGTGGTCTGGGGAAAATATGCTCAAGTTACCAATAATCCAGAAAATGATGGAGTTATTAATGCTATTCTTTTGGTCTAATGTAAACATTGTTATAACCATAAAAAAAATTGTGACATATATATATGCCTTTTATTTTATTCTCACAAACTAAATTATTTTTTGTTTCATAAGAGAAATTCTTTTCCTGCTTTTAAGGATTTCTAATAACAAGTATTAGGTACAGATTTTTTTAGACTTTACAAGGTAAAAATACTAATCTAGAGAAACAGTATTTTAGGAGTAATTTTTATCCAACTCTCGTTCCTCAAGTTATTCATAGTCTTGCTAATATTGAATCTTAGAAATCGACTTGAATAGGAATCAATGCTATATATACATATTTTCTTTTTAACACCAAAACTTTAGAAATATGTTGCAACTAAAACAATTATTTACCATAATTTGTGTCACTAGTAATCTCTTCCACAATTTTTAAGGTAAAATAAAACATTCTGACAAATGTTTTCTTTATACAGCAGGAGCCAAGATGCAGATCTTCGTAAAAACCCTAACGGGGAAAACCATCACCCTAGAGGTGGAGCCCTCTGACACTATTGAAAATGTCAAAGCTAAAATTCAAGACAAAGAGGGTATTCCTCCAGATCAACAGAGGTTAGATTTTTTGTAAATATGTACACAGTTTAGATTTAATATAAGTAACAAATATTCCAGAATGAAAATATTTTTTAACTATTTCTTTTAATAACTAGTAAAATTATATAAACTGCAATTGTTTTGTAGGTTGATCTTTGCCGGCAAGCAGTTGGAAGATGGCCGCACCCTTTCAGACTATAACATCCAGAAGGAATCTACTCTCCACCTGGTGCTAAGATTGAGAGGGGGAGCCAAGAAACGTAAGAAGAAGAATTACTCAACACCCAAGAAGATTAAGCACAAGAAGAAGAAGGTCAAACTAGCCGTGCTTAGGTTCTACAAGGTGAGTGCTTTCGATTATTTAAGCTTAGTTGATGAGGTATAAATTCTAATGAACATTATTATATTATCAATTTTTTCCAATTGTCCAAAAAAGTCTGTTTTGTAACAAAATATGTTTCAAAATTAGATTTCAGTAAAAAGACATTTCATTTAAACTAGTTTGGACATGAATGAGTGAACCATTTTGTAATGTCTACTTATGTTAATGGCTCTTCTATATAAAAACATATTTTGTATGACTATGAGTTCAGTTATTAAATTGTGAAAAAATAAGAAGTTATAGTCTTTGTATGTCTTGTAGATAAAGCTGTTGAATCAATCCATTTTTACTACGATCTTTCATATTTTTTTCTTGAAAAGGTAAGATTGTAATAATTTGTTAATTAGGATTCAGAGTAATAAAAGTAATTTTTAATTCTCTCATATATTTAATTTATCAATTAGGTTTTTATAAAATAGATACTAAAGTAAAATACAAAAATAAAAATTGTATATAAAACCTAATCTGGAAAACAAACCACTTAGCGTAAGCTACTGATGGTTAGGGTAGCAGAGAAAGTAACCGTCTGACAATATGTGCTGTATCCAGGAGTACTCCCTTTTGCATCTGTCCCTCGATCCAACTATCTAGCGAGAGACTTTTTAGATGTTGGTCAAGACTCTTCGCTATGAGACCGTTCAGGCTAACGGCTATAGGGATAATGATCGTTGAATCCACATCCCACAAAGCGGTTATCTCTTGAGCCAAGTCCAAGTATTTGCTAAGCTTGTCCTACTCGGCCTTCACGATATTCTCGTCATGCGGGATGGTAACATCGATGAGCACTGCCTGGCGTTTCAATCGATCTGTTAATACGATATCAGGTCTATTGGCAACAATAAGTCTGTCCGTAATGACATATCGATCTCAATAGAATGATTCACGACCAATTTTTAATATTATTATCTGGTCTACTGATTTAGTTATTTTTTTTTTATTATTCTAAAATTATGGACTTGTCACCTAGATACAATAGAACTGTACAAAATAATACTGACACACAAAAAATTAAATATTTTACAAATCGATGTTTATTTGTGTGCTAAACTTAACATAATAAATAAGTCATTGGAAAATTGTTCTAGACTAAAAAATGAATAAAATAGCATTTTCAAGAAGCTAAGTGGAATTAGAGATTGACTGTTAAATTAAATTGATGTGATCATGGCTACTTTCAATTGATATGTTGTAATTTTAAAGACAGCAAAAATAGTTTATTTTACTATTTTATTGTACTAAAAACTTATAATAATATATGCTTTCAGGTGGACGAGAACGGTAAGATTCACCGCCTTCGACGTGAGTGTACGGGCGAACAGTGTGGCGCAGGAGTGTTTATGGCTGTCATGGAGGACAGGCACTACTGTGGCAAGTGTCACAGTACCATGGTCTTCAAAGACGACGACAAATAAACCTCTTCGCAAACATCTAGTTGTAAGACAACTCACTCAGACTGCTGTGTATGATGGATTGAATAAATCTTGACACAGTGTCAGAGTATTTAGACTTTTTTTTTTTACAAATCCTCAGTGGTAAGTTTACTAACGCTACAGCTTGCGAATTAGTATGAAGACTGATTTCACTCGTTAAATTATGCCTGGTTTAATATTTAAACTACTCAATGCCTGTAGACTGACTACGATGGTATATGTATATACATATATATATATACGTAAAAATTATATATTATAATAATCAAGGTTGTAATGAGAATTTCTGATACATTTATAAATTAGAAATTTCAAAATATAGACATCATAACGCCATTTTTCTAGAACTACCTATAAAGAATTAATTCTTTCTTTTTGGTTGATTTTCATAAAAATTTACGTATAATTAAAATCCTTACATAAACTTATTAAAGAAGACATTCATAACTTTAACGTAAAAAATTTAGAAGCTAGTACCTCAAGGATAAACATTATTTGATGGATAAATCACGTTTTATTGTTGTAGGCTTTACTTGGAAACATTAAATGCAAACTTCTTTATTTACATCAACACCAATTTATAAAACTTATGAAATCAATTTGATGTTTAATCTTTACAATAATTTAACGATACAGTAACGCTTTTGACAATGTCTGGCAGCCGAGCTTAAGGTAAGAATCATAACACAATTGGTTTAATTAAGAGGTAAAGGATGATGCTAGTCTGAAGAGCCAAAGCAAAGTGCTTTCACACAAAGTTGCACCATTGGAACAAAAATATAATTTTTCAATAAAGGATTTTTTTTCAAACAGTGGCTTTTGATTTGAAATTTAAATTGGCTTCAAGTCATATAGAATAAAATACGTATTTTCCATAAAATATTTATTCAATACTGAGAATATAACTGTCTATCTTAAGATTTATCTGTATTTTATTGGATCAATTTTGTGCACTTCAATATGCATCGAATTTTGGCAAGATTCATATTATTCAGGAACAATCATAACATGTAGGAATCTCATCAATTTTGTCTAGTTTTAAACTTATCACTATAAATGTTAAAAAAACAAGGAATAAAAAAGAAGCATATATATGACATTGAAATCTAAGTCTATCCATAGTCTAGCTCTTAATTAGCTGTACTGACAAAACTAAACCTGTTATATAAGTGTTGGGATTTGCAAAAAATAAGTCGAAATAGTTTAAAACTAGTCCAAGTAGATTTAGTTGTTTACTAACACCTGGAATGTTTTTAGAAACTGGATATTAACCTTTATTATATTCAACTTTGTACGGGATACATACTCGTGGTCCTATCATATTAATTATACATCAAGTTTCATACTCATTTTTATAAGCTAGAAGTACCAACATTTTAATGAAATTACCGAATCTATAAAACAGGACCAGATTTACAAAAAGAAAAAACATAACACTAAACAATTAACAGCACCAAAATATTTCCAAAGGAGAGGTCTTACATACAACAAAATAATTATTTTAGAAATATTTTTTTTCTCTCAATATTAACGTTGAATATTTCCGCTACGTACTTCCTAATCTAACTTAATTATACCCTAATGTACACTTTACTATGATAAAATATTTTCTAAAGGAAAACTTTTAAGGGTAATGAGGTCAACTACGTTCCTTAAATATACTAGATTATTCGTTTTAAATAACTGGAATATTCTCAAAAACATGTGTTGCCGTAATACATTTTAAACATAGCATGATTTAATTGCACAAATAATTTAAGGTTTTTAAAAAAAGTCTGATCATAATGAACTGTTTACACTTATTACAGCTACCAAAAATAAAGCTACGGGTTCAATTCATAATAGGTCTAACTCGTACACCTACAACGACATTGTATATCCGCAGCGAGCCATTGCCCCCGTAGACTGATTGAAATAAATAAAACACAGAAGTAATATAAATAAAAGAGGAATAGTACTATTTTGATTTGGCATTAAAAATACTTTTAAGAGGTTTAATCTGAGCTACAATAATTGATGTAGTGAATCATTGTTACACTAAGAAATTGATACGCAAAGGACACATAATTAAAACCAAAATTTATATTATGCACATGCCCTTCTAAAACTAACCATGTTAATAAACATGCAATGCTTTAACACATTCAACCGTATTGTTGATGTTTCAACATGCATATCGTGAACTTTGATACACAATTATTACATCTTCAAATATTTCTCAGTTTATCAAATTGACTAATAGATACATATATAGTACATACTCTGGATGTGTTAATGATGAAGGAAACTTTTTTACCTTAAAAATATAAATTTCTCGAATAACTAATTACATCACCACCATAAAGAGATTGCAATTTACATTCAATATTTATATTAAAGTCAACATACAAAATATGATGTGATGTTTCCTATATCACTTTAAATGTACATATAATTAATTATTTTTCAATGTCGGGAACAATAAAGTTTTAAAATGTCAACAGTTAACATTTAGAACAATTAAGTATTTATGGCTTATATTTAGTAGTAGTATATTAGGTGTTTTTTGGGACTGTTCCCGAAAACGAAAACAGGTGATAGTAGTAATGACACCTTTGATGATGGGATGGAAAAAAATTCGATCCTGACTACAAAAAAGTCATATTTATAAAACGTTTCTTTAGAGTTATTTACGCTCCATCATGTTTGTACAGCTAAATGAAACGATAACTTCATAAAAAATACTGAAAAAAAAACAGCAATGAAACGCAAATAAGAGTTTTTAAATTCCACAAAAAGGACTACTCAGTACGAATAAATAAGCTCATAAAATAAAAATTGGCAATAACTAACGCTTTTTTGATCGGTGGAAATAATTAACGTATCTTCAGCCCCCCGCACGGAGAGAGGTTTGTTTTGGCGAATCTCTCGCTAGATGTAAGCGCGGGCCTCTCCAAGACGTGCTTTCACCCAACTTGACCAGACCAACTGTTTTTGATTTGCGTTTCATTGCTGGTTTTTTTATGAAGTTATCGTTTCATTTAGCTGTACAAACATGGTGGAGCGTAAATAACTCTAACAAAATGTTTTAACAATTTGACTTTTTTATAGTCAGAATAGAATTTTTTTCCGTCCCATCATCAAAGGTGTTATAACTACTATCACCTGTTTTCGTTTTCGGGAGCAATCCAAAAACATCGTATCAATCGCGTATTTTTCTGAATTTTAACGAAGACGACGAAGTAAAACGTCCCCATAACTTTCTAGTACTTTAAGAATCAATAATTTTCATTTATATGATTTTATTAACAACATACATACCATTTGCAGTTATCAGCATGGTTTAAGTACTGATTAATATAATCAAATACGAGTTACATGCATTCAGTGTGCGTAAATTTATTTAAAATATACCTAACAATTTCTGACAGAATTATATTCCTGACCAATTTAGACCTGCTGTTTTATATTCGGACCTTACAAATAATTTTTATTTGTTCGGTCCACAAATATATCTTCATTTGTCAAAAAAAATACCTAATATCCTTTAGAGCTCCTTGTGTGTATGGTCGTCGCTTTCTGCCTTCTCCAAGACGGGTTTAATTGTTTCTAATAACTTTGATAACGCTTGCTCTGTCTGAAAATTGTTATACATGTATTAATAAAAAATCTAATTATGAAAATTTCAACAATATGACTT
This sequence comes from Hebomoia glaucippe, assembly GCA_025727935.1. Lineage (NCBI taxonomy): Eukaryota > Metazoa > Arthropoda > Insecta > Lepidoptera > Pieridae > Hebomoia > Hebomoia glaucippe. Next base: position 11,307,552 of record JAOSYY010000007.1, read on the forward strand.
CTTGTATCGTTAGTCTCGTCTTTTAAAATACATACATCAATCATCTGTCTCATGATTGAAAATTACAAATTTTCGGTGGTCAGTTATCAGGAAAATTTCAATTTATGACAAATACCATCTTCACGTCAACATTAAATAAATACAAAGTGATTTTGTATAAAACAAATATATGCTACATAATATGTAATAAGAAAAGTCGTGAAGAGCTATAAAGCGCTTTTTGTCTCAATGAATTTCTGAATGCTTAAAAAAAGAATTAGTAAATCGAATGATCATCAGTAAACAAATAATCTTGTCAGTTGGCTACTATTAGTTATTACTATAAAGAGAACCTCGTCTGTCGATAACAGATAAAAAACAGTCATTAGACCGACAAAAAACTGTTTCCAACCTTCTTTGAATAATAAATGGAATCTCTTTTTATCAGATAAGAAAAAGAAACCGCGGGTTTGTAGGATATTAGTATTTACCTGTGTGAGGTGCGCGACAGTTCTAGATAGCGCGTCCCGCCAGGCGAGCAGTTGGTGCCGTTGTCGCAGGGTGTGTCGCGCCAACTGAGCTGACCACTCTGCCGACTGCGAGCTGCTCGCTGAGCTCAACCTGTATATCATATCGCTACTCGTTACTAAACATGACTTTGTCCAAAATACATGACCACTGTTGCCCTAACGGCATTCACAACTAACTTGATATTTACCACCTACATCTTGTTACAATAATCATGTATTATTTACCTTTTATTAATAACACGTAATATTAGTTGACAATAAGTATTAATACGCTATATAGAATTTGCTTATTTAAATTCAGTCGAGCCTCCAAAACTTCATGAGCTTTGATACTTTAGGGTCTAGTATTTTTGATCACAATTGACGACCAAATACATTTGAATAGGATATCATATAGTTACCTAGTTTGCAAGTCATCAAAGTCAATGCGTCTATCTGCATAGTAGAGGTTCCAATAAAGAAGTGCATTGATTGCTAGCAGTAACACAAGCGCCGCCACCAACCAGGGCATGGAGCGCGACGGCGGTGCAGAGCGTATGGGCAGCGCAGCGCACAACGGCACAGAACTCGACACCACCGGAGACAGCGGAGACGACGACACTACCCACAATAATAAACACTTAAACTTGAGGTCTAGATTTCGCACGATCTACGTAAATATCTCGTCGCAACGTTAAATTAATGACGAAAATGCTTGTACAAATAAAATAATGTACAATTAATATATATTACAATAAAGGAGAAATTATCGCCTATTGGCAGTTTCATCCCAAATCCTAAATTGTTAGTAAAATTTAAGTAATTTATGTATTTGACGACGTAACGGAGACGTTTCGTATATGATTGAAACTGGGAATATATCTTGGGAGCGGGGTTGACTATAGTGAAGGATTTCTATGAGGTTGTATTTCATTACTTAAATTATTTGTTATCTAAGGATTGCTGTTTCTATATTAATTTCACATCCCTAATACACAGTTCCTCTATAAGCGAGAACGTATAGTCTTAAAGAAATTAATTATATTTTCGATATTCTGTGAACTATTGATTTGGTATGGAATTTCAAACTTAATGTGTAATGATATAAAGCAAGCATCGAAGCATAATGGTCTTTTTGTTCGTGGAGCAAACATACTATAGTATTTACCATATATTTCCTCACACTTCACTGGTCAGCATTTAGAAGAAGAAAAACAAGTTAGGTATTTTTACTATACCAATGAGTCTTTTAGTGTGTTTTAAAACCTATGAGTTAGTTATACCGAATTAAATGGCTTGGATAAATTAACTAAATTAAACAAAAAGGGCTGTGTAGTAACGATGTGTCATACTGACCGTCCTGTCTACGGCGCCTGCGGGCGCGCGCTGTGGGCGGCGCGGGCGTAAGTTGTACGCGTAGCTGTGTCTCAAGTTTACGTGTGAATTCCTCTATTCCATTCATCGCATTCTTTTCTAGGAACGCTATACAATAATTTTTCAACAATTATACAACATTTATATGTACAAATATATCATATCGTATCACGATGTTTATTTGATAAAATTATTTTGAACAATCTAATGAAATTGTGAACCACAACTTCAAGCATATAATAGTTTTCTCTATAAATAATATATAACATTGAAGTGTTCGCTTGTAACATCAAAGTAACAGCGCGCGTTTCTAAATTCACATTAAAGTATATGCGGTCCTTATAACAAAAACATAATAAAATTGTCATGCCTGTGTGTGTTTCAGCTAATCTCCATAACTAAAGAACCGATTTTTACGACAATTACTTTTACTGGCAAATAGCTTATGGTTCGTTCAATATGTACAAAAATTTCATATTCTCACTATCTGATTTATGTTCACCATGAGCATTGGAAATAGAAATGATGTCTTCAAATGATCAACCTTCGGGTCAAACGACATATATTATTGTATAATCAGACCTCAAAATCACCGCATCCAACAAAAACAATTATCTTATAATAGCAAAACTGGAAATTGTGACCGATTGTATTACTGATACAAAATCAAGATTATCCCTCGATTAAAGGTAACGTAACGTAACGTAACGGAAATCAATAATGTTTACCTCTGACCATTGGCCACATGCTTTTCTTGTAGTGGACCCACCCGTAGATGGTGAGGCGGGTGACCGAGTCCGCGGTGCGCTGCAGGCAGTAGTGCGCTTCAACGCTGAAGTAATCCGCGTACGGAATGCCTGAGTTCTCACTCGAGCAGTCAATTGAGTACAGGTAGCCGGGTTTTGAGCATTTATTCATGGTCTGATAATAAGACTTGTAAGTTCAGGGCCACATCATTAATTAACCTATAGTTTTTCCTTATTTTATTTCTTTCTATTTTAATTATTGATTACTTCATTGACTAAAGCTGCAACTAGTGTTGCTCTTCGGAGCGCGGTAGTTCATCACCGAGACGGAGTTTGAATTATTCTCCCATCTTTTTCAATAAGACTTAGCAATTATGAACAAGTTATAAGTTATATTGGAGCCAGGAAAGTTTTACTGACCACTAATTCAATGAAACCTTAATTGCAAATTCTTACATAATAATGTATATAATACTGGATCGGCATTATTTGTTGGCAATAAGCAACGAAGGACAACTTTTTACTGTCTCACTCCAATTATAAAGTACAATTGATGGTAGTTCCATACCTGTGTTTCGTTGACATGCACCTCTTTGGGTCCGATGGGCCCAGATGTGAGGCTCAGACGGTAGCTGACATGGCGACACTTCACTCCACTTTGCGGCTGCCAGGGAGACTGTCCAAACGCATTACACAATTTATTTAGTAAAAAAGCTTGAAGTAATTTATGTCATATGCGAAAGCTTGTATTTATTTCTGTTAAGTGCATCAACATAAATATTTTAAAGTTCCATATTGAAACATAAAATAGACACGATTTTATGTTTGTTTCACAACGAGGTGATTAGGGGATTCCCTTTCAATCGAAGCGAAACCCCGACTTTACTAACTGCTACACGAAGACTACGCTACATATTGAAGGAGTTTAAAGTTGGTACAAAATAAAAACCTATTTCAAGGTGATACCTGCACATAATCGGAAGCGCCGCGCAGCGCGAGCAGCTCCAGATGGAAACGAGAATTTGTGAACATCATTGTGAACAGCTGGTCAATATTGAAAGGGTATGTGCCTTCTAGTATTACTTTTCCCGTATGCTGAGATGTGCAAGACACGTCTTCATCACTGTCAACCAATATACATAACATGGTAATCCGGTAACTTCCTGATTTAAAGTAAAAATTAAGGAGCAATGCGTTAGTAAATGTCTATTAATAATTATTATTAATTTCGAATAGCCCATTGGTATCGGCGATAAGAACTTCTTCAGTTACTTAGAGGGGGTAAAGAAATCGAAACTACGTCATGCGAGTTTTTTATGATGTAATATGATTGAAAAGATACTCTACATCGAGGGCCATAATTTAATATTATAAAAATAGATGAGGTAATGTGATGCGGATAACGCACATACTTTTGCTGTCGGTCAGGTTCACTCTCGCTGGTGTCCGACATATCGGTTGGCAATGCGTCCGCCTCTCTGTCCCGTTCCTCGCCTGTGGCCGTGTCACCATCACCGTTCACTGTAATTAATACAATAATTACATACATACCGATTAATGAAGGCTCCTTGGTGCTGAATTCAGATTGCATAAAATAACCTCTCAAAAAAAGAATCACTAAAAGCGGACAAAGATATATAAAATTTGCCTTACAATACTTTAACACTTCACAAACAATTGAATGATGTTAATTTATTTAATAGAATATTAAAAGTGCGCAGTTAAATATGACAATTTGTGGTAAAAGACAAAATATGTAATACTACCGTATTCCCCAATAGCCACCCCATCCACAAACTTTCCAGACCACAATTCCGTGGGCTGACTTTCCACCAACACGAAATCACCATCGAAACTAATATTAAGACTCTCGCCCCTCATGTACATTTTTGTAATCAAACGATTCAATAATGCTAAAAGATATAGATCCCACATACTAAGCCTTAAAATGATTCCATAAATATTTACGTTTGTAAACATTTAACGAAATATTTCAGTCATATGTTATTTTAAAGCTCCTTAAGATCGTCCCTAAGAATACTTATGCTATTTTTTAGAATGGCAAAACTACAACACAACTGAGCTCCACAATGCTCCGCACAGCAATGACAATTACTTACTTAAAACAAAAGTTTAATTAACTTGTTTATTAGCTTGAAGTTTGGGGGACTCCCATAAAATTGAAATCTTACTTATAGTTCGGCTACTCTCATATGTTTAAAGTTACTACGCCACATTGTATTCGATATTGTTAATGTCCTTTAAGAAAAAAAATCATCTAATAATCATTTACAATCAACGAACGTTTTAAATCAAAATCATTCTTATTTGTAAGCCAATAGTTGTTCTTACAACATATACATTATGGTGCCTTCTTGGTATCGTACCTGGAATGAAGGTCTGTATAATTTTTAAATAATATTAGCTGCTAAGTTTTTAAATAAATAATGTTTTTGTTATAACTATTTTTCATATACTTTAGTACGAAAAATAAAAATTGTTTTGATATTACAAACATTCACTTAAATTTGTTTAAAAGTTGTATACTGGTTAAAAACTAAAAAACTTTATTATGTGACACATGTTAGCAATTCCGGATTAAGTCAGTGCGGTGACTGAAGCAAATTTTATTAAAAGTCCCATGCTTTGCTTCAGTTACGGTTATCAGGATTATGAAACCGTTGTACTCCAACGGCTCCCTAAAGCACGGGGCCCGTAGCATTTGCTACTCTAGTTACCGGACTAATCCGCTACTTCAAGTCAGCTGTAATTTCCGGCCTAACTTCGATACTAGGATCGTTTGTATTAAGTTAGCCATTTAAGTTGCTCTGTTTTTAGTAAGAAAAGATATGAACTACAATTGAAAAAATAGTATTTGATACCTTACATCCCCTAACAGCCTAAAAATAAAGTAACTCTAAAGGACTAAAAATGTGCAAGTTTTCTTATAAATAAATCAGTTTTTTACCACACTTTAAAAAGTTATCTTTAACTAGATATACATAATTTGTTTTATGATATTTGACAAAAACTCCATTATCATATTGTTTGCTTAAGATATTAAGCAAACAATATGGTATTATTATTAAGCTAATAATGTAATTATGGTTACCGTAAAAAACAAGCCATTATTACCAAACTATTTTGTCATAATAATTTATAACAATGCAAACCATTAGTAGGCAAGTTAACGTTAGTATTTCGAACAAGTAGATTGGAAAATTAATAAGAATAACCCTTATCGAATATAATACGAAAATATTAAATATTTAATGGAGAAAAATCTCTTTTTGAATATAAATTTACATGAAATTGTTATACTTTTTACACATAATTTATCTAAATTAAATTGGTTTTGTTTTACATTTTAAGTTGAAACATATTGTGACTAAAATCATACCTGTTATTTTCAAAGTTGGAAAAAATTCTAATAGTATTGTTATGATACTCTGAATTCATATCAAAAAGCGTACAGAGACCATTAGGTAAAATAACAATCTACGATAACAAAGCGTTCATTCATTTCATAAGATAAATATTATGTTCGATGTTTATATGTATCAGGTTATAAAGCCAGGCTCAACCAAATTCTGAGAAAAATTTATGTTAACTAGTCATCAGAAGCTAAAGTGCTTTAAAAAAATATTGTTAGCTAAATCCGTAAATTACAAACAAATATTTGAAAATTAATTGAAACCCACTCCCATACTCTGATATAATTACGAAAACTATAAACTATCAGAGGATACAGCTAAGAGCCAACCATGCTTTAGACTACCTACATATCTCCAGGTAAACGATTGTATATAATTTTAGGCATCATTAATCGAACTCGGTTTATTAAACAAGACAAAAGGTTTATTTAATTTTTTAACTATCCTCAAATCAAGAAATTCATAACGTAAAGTCAAATCATAACTAACATAGAGTTTAATTAAATTTCGTATCACGAAATTATAGCCCAATTTTTTCGAATCCACCGTGAAATGTTGTAAATATTTCAATAACTCACACAAGGGCGGGGAAAACCCGCGTCCATCTCTCGCCTCTCTGCCATCATTATCCATAGACGCTGCGTCCACAGCTTCCTGGTAAACAAAATATATATCTATTTTATTGCATTTGAAATGAAGGAAACAAAACAGAAATCAAGAATTAGACAATACAATAAATATTAATACATACATCTTAACAAATTTTTCACAAGATATAAGATAGAAAGAAAGGGAATGGACGTTAAATAGAACAGTAAAGTAAGGAACAATTTACAAATACAAAGATACGTATTAGTTTAAGCATAGCATGTTTTAGCTTTTTTTTTAAATGTCAGGCTTAACAGCACTATTTAAATTAAAAGTAATAATAAATTATTTAATAGCCATTATTTAAATTGGTAAACCGAACTCTTGTTTGCTCTTTATATTATAAAAGTGAGGTCTTGTAAACTTGATAAACAATTTTGCAATAGTATTTGGTAAAGTTGTATATATAGAGTTATATAAGCTTCAGGCTCATTTGACTTGAATACTCGTATGTATATATCACAGAGGGACTCAAACTTAAAGGTATCTCAGATTTACATTTATTAAAATTTATAATTAATAATTTTCATTTCAACCTCCTACTTTGTGTTATATTTGTTTATTACTTTAATAAGAAAAACTATTTTTCTTTACATCATAATTAAATTAGATATTGTAATAAGTAATAACTATCTTAGACAGACTAGAAGCATTACATTGATATTTTATTATGTACGGTTTATGATATAATTTCGATTTAGAAGTTTTTACTGATATAATTTAATTAACGTATAACTAGGTTCCATCATAAAAAAATGACAAACAGAATACTTCACCATCCATAATGCATTGTATTAGCAAATGTTTAGTTAAAATTAAACCTTAATATATAATTGTCAAAATCATATAATAAAACTCATAAATAATGCTTACTAATGTACAATTCAATGCATAGTAAACTTGAGTGCCACTTAGAATTATCTACTCAAATATCCAGCGACTGATACAGTCGTATAACTAGAATACGGAATCGAATATTTTATGTCTTTCTAACTAAACCTCCATTATTACAATAAGGTACACTATCATGTCACGAAGCTTACTTCTTTGTTTTTACGACTAAATTGAATCATTTTAGCATTGCGAATAACATGTTATCACTCCCTATCGGGATATGGCTCTCTAATCAGCAACCGATGATAAGGTATCTATCGAAGGACTGACACAATCATGGCCTGTAACCGTCACGGACCGACGATGGTAGAAGCGTCATTGAAAACAATAAATTGTGGTTCAAATCGGATTAAGTTTTGATGGAGAATATTATGGGGATGGTAATACTACTCAATGGCAGTATCAAATTTTTAGTAATGTAATCGTGGAAGTAAATTTTTATATATTTTTGTATCGAAAATTATTTTTAATTAAATACTAAATTGAAAAGTATGTACTTCTAATCCGATGATACCCTAGACTTTGAATAGCTGAAGACAAATTTGGTTTTCTATTATCATTAGTTTCTTATCATCAAATCTCAGAAACGATTTAGGGTATGAATTTGAGATTTTACAAACATTAAGATGCTTTCACGAGTTTGACCTTTAGATTTCTTCGTTTATTGGTGTGTCGAACTATTTGCGTTTTATAGTAACCTTAGGTACATCTTTCAATACTTTTTGAAATCTCATATGAATGTTCGATTAATTTAATTCTTACTTCACTATGATACCCAAAACATATTACACAACCCGACTACTTGGTCTTTTATACTAAATACTTGTGAATTTTTACAAGTATTTAGTATCTATAATTTCTTTTACAGCCTTTAAAATAAAATAATTTCTACCTCTGATGTGTCTGGGAGTGGTTGAGTATCGTCTATCTCCCGCGTGTACTCTTCGTCATCCGAATCAAAGCCCAGTTCCTCGCCGTAGCACGTGTGAACCTATGCATCAGAAAAAAATATCAAAAAGTGAGATTACCCTTATGTAGCTCAAAGCAATGAATTTTAAATTATTGTATTACTCAGTTTTGGTAAGCGAAAATAATGCCTACAGTCTATCGTTATGAGACAAAAATAATCTAAATAAAACGGCTTATAGTAAATAAAAAAAAACATTAGTCTCATTAGAGCGCCATTTGGACCTTACATACATTTCATACAACTTTAGTTATTTGTTAATTTTCCGCTTTATTTAATAAAACATTTTTAGAGTATATTGTTCACTCTATAAATGTTCGTGCTATTTCTTTTCTTAATATATAAAAATAATAGAGTTAGTGTAGTTTTAATTAATATTAACTGTATCGTGGTAAAGCATGTCTCCAAACCTGTATTAAATGACAAGCGTTCAGTCTAACAAATCACAACAAACTAATTCTCATCTCGTCCTTGATCCGATGATAATATTAATACAATTTTGCTCAACACATACGACTTGCGACGCACTGCTCCTATCTTATTTACGCTGTTATGCATTTTTATGTAATTGTCCTAAGTCGTTAATTAAAATTAAATTTAGTATTTTTTTCATTTGAAAGTTTAAAAATATTAAATGTCATTATATTTAAATGAACATCTTGGGATTTTGAGTCTATATCATATTGTCGTATGGAAGCGATCTTTGTAGATAAACTTAAAATGTGCTACCATACTGTAGAGGCATGATCAATTTTTGACATGAGATATTAAGCCTATACCTATATTTATCTTACATCGTTAGTCTGCAATAAACGATCAAACAATTTCCTGTTATTTGTGTATAAAGACAGTAGTTTCATGTCTTTCTTTTAGAGAATGTGATCAATCTTAATACCCGTGTGTATCTTCGCAAGGTGTTTGACCAAGTTTTGTAATTCTAATGCGTTTAAAATCAAAACAACTCGGTCAATCACAAAATATTCCACTATCTCTGCTAAAGCAATATGTGCATAACTTTATTTTTTACTGCGCACTTGGGTGATGTGTGTTTACGATTTAGCTCATTTCAAAAAGCTTAAGACGTCATTTCTATAAAGAGAACGTAGTACATACTTAGCAGTCAAAATTCCGGCAAACAATGAAACGCTTCTTGCTCAAACAATTTGGCAAAATTTATAACCGTGTACGTTTTAGAAACTCATTATGGGAAGTAACTGCTAATTTTTATTGATCGTCGGGAATTGGAATTATTTTTAACCCTTGCGGCTTAAGTCATTTGATGATTTTTAAGTAATATTTCCTAACTAACTCGATACAAATTGAATGTTGTGAATTATTTTTTTCAATGGACATACAAATATGTTGTTTCTTACACCCGTAATTACAAGGTTGACGGTGATCAGAGACCGTTCTTGGGAATCTTTAAAATAATCTTTCGCCTCACCCATTGCCAAATCTCGTTAGTGGTGAGCGGTTGATCCATGAGCGCATTCTGCCATATTCTGAATAGCATGAGGTACGCTTTATCGCGCCCAGAGAATGATGTGAAGAAGTTCTTTTCCGACTCCGTACATACTAGTATAGCATTCGGTATTACCTATGTAATACAATAAATTATTATCACTATACCATAATACTAATTAATTATTTATTTTTATCGGGGATGTTAAGTAATTTATATCATACTAGCGCTGCACCGCGCTTTCGCTCACGCTCATTTGCGCTAAAAAGGAAGTAACCTACCGCCTCAAGAGATATCTATCTCTATACAAAAAATTATAAATATCAATTCAGATATTTAGGCAGAAAAGTGCATACTTCTTATAAATTAATGTCAATTTTATAATCTGTTATTTGCTTATCTGTTAATTTTCGCTTAATCTAACCTAACTACTCTTCGTAAATAAAAAGGTCTTCCAGTAAACTATTGTATATGTACATTGATTGATATTAATTCTGTACTTACGAGAGCAGTTTTTTCCTTTGTGATAGCGGTAACGTCTTTCCAACGTAGCGTTATTAAGGTCTCCCAACCAAAGATGTTCGCGTAGAAACAGAGGTAGCTCTGTGACGCGTACAACCGCCCATGAGCGAGGATATCGCGCTGCATTGCGCATGAGTAGTCTGAGAAGAAGTAGACCGTGAGAACTATTATACATAATAGACGGCTCTTTAGAGATGGTTGCTTTCCCTGTCCAATGGGTCAACAAATTAAAGCTCCAGATACATTTTTTTAAATATGTATAGTATATTATAAGATGTCTATAAGGAAAATAAGTGTATCATATATAAGTAAATAACTAATGATTACCTCTAAAGGTACGTCTTGAATTTCTCCGTCATATATTGAGTCACTTATGGGGATAAAAACTATCACAAGCTACACTAATCAGTACATACATCTTTGCAAAAATCCATTTAAATCGCTTCACCCGCTTCTTAATGAATATAAACCGATGTTGAGCCACAAGATTTTTAGTATAAAAACGTGACACGATTTAGTAGGTACTATTTTACAAACGAAAATAATTGTTTTAACCCGCCTAAATCTTCGTCAGAATTCTCTAATGACATTGAATGTACCAATAAATATCGCACCTACTATGAGCTTCTCATCATCAGGGAGGTCTTTGAAGAGTCGCCTGAAGTCCTCGGACTTCGTTTTGTATGTGGGATAGAGGGAGTTGTACCAGCTCTTCTTTTTAGCTCGGCCACTGCCGCCTGAACTGCGTGACCCGGGGTTTGATAGCTGCTGGGTATGAGAAATCAGTTAATTTGATTAATATTTTTTTTAGCCGCCTTATGGTAATGGACAATCTTCATGAAGGATAATTAAATATGAATTTGACAATACAAAAATT
>JAOSYY010000007.1:11319063-11335087 GCA_025727935.1 Hebomoia glaucippe
ATTGTCAAATTCATATTTAATTATCCTTCATGAAGATTGTCCATTACCATAAGGCTGCTAAAAAAAATATAATATTATATATATATATATATATATATATATATATATATGGGAGCTGAACAGATGATAGAGTAGGGAAATAGTGTTTTTTCTTTTACTTTTTTAAACAAAATATTTATTATTATATATAATATTATTATGAATAAAAATTAGGTGACCGTCATCGGTTTATGACCACACTATTATTTCAACGATTCCGAACTTCTAAAATACATAGATGTTATTTAAATTTTTGTTAGATTCGCATAATTACTTTGTTGAATTCCGGTTTGAGTCCCGCGACGAGTGCCGCGTCAACCGCCACTGGGACGTCACCCGCGCCGATATTTGACACATTTATTAATCCTTCCCCCTTCTGTAATGGTATTCCCAGAATTAAATAAAAATATGACAAATGATTTCAAACAAATCATAATAATTTATATTCGTGTCAGAATTGTCATATAGATAGATGTTAAAATCGCGACTCTTTGTCTAACATCAGGTACATAACGCATATAAAATCAAAATATCGTTAACATCATGTAAAACTTACTCCATCATTATCAAAGTCCGAATTGTTTTCTTTGCATTCGGTAATCCGGAGAGACGGTGACGGAGACCGTGATAAATTTCTGTAACATTATACAAAAACTATCACTGAATCATACAAGTGACTCTTAAGCAGACTTCCTATTATAGAATGAATGAAAATTATCCTAATTAGACAAATGTACATAATAAAAAACAAAATGAAGTAAACATAGGGAATAAATTAAAATTCGCCAAAAGCTGTAACCAAGGAAATTTTACAATTACGTATACGTTTCGCTAATGGGCGTTAAAAAACAAGAGACTAGAACTAAAAAGTACATGTAACGGTAGGAAAAAGATTAATAAACTAGTGAGGTGTGTGTCCTGAGATAGCACGTTCGATCGCATTTCTTTGTGATCAATATTGTGTTTCTTAATTAATTAATTCGTCAAAACAAGCATTATCTATAATATTATATTGTGAAAAAGTCACAAATATGGTAATGGCGATGTTTGCCACTAATCTTTTTAGCACTTTTATTACTTGCATTTTTAAGTCGCGAAAATGTTATCATATATTGAATTTAATTTTACAATTTCAAACTATGATATCCAAATAAATAATTTTCTGTATGTAGAATTCGAATAATTCTTACTTCCTTACTAATATCATAAACGCTAAAGTCTGTTGGTATGGATTCGTTACTTGTTCACGTGAAAACTGTTGAATGGATTTTAATAAAATTTTATAGAAATATATCTTATACATCAGAGTAACTCATAGGCTATAATTTATTTTTATCCGTATCCCGCGGTTTTATCCGTGTCACAATATCTTTATATTGGCCGCGGGGAACCATTAATAAACCTATAATTTGGTATCTTGGAGATGATTTGTTCTTTGAGCGCGTTTTATTGTTTTATTGCAACACTTATTTCGACATCTTTGTTAATATTACTAAGATTTTATTTGGAATAATTATGCTATCTTCAAGAAAATAAATCATGGCTTCGATTGTAACGTAATTGGTAAGTTTATTTATAAAAAATAATCGCTAAAGAAACTAGTGTTGTGTAAGTAGAGTTAACCGAGCGTGAACAACGTCATGGCCGGCGAAGGCAACCGTTTTGTGACCAGAATACTTAAGCATGGCAACCTTTATAGATTATCTACTAGGTAGAATTTTCTCGATAAAGCGCTCAGGTCAAAAGTGCTTAGTATGAATTAATAATAATCTTCTAGTATAAATTAATTTAATTATTGAAAACTTATCCACTTTAATATAAAATAAAGTATACAAAATAAAACATAGTTCTTAACTTAAATACTGAAAAGTTCTCTTATCATCATAAATCGAATTATTTTCGGGCGTGATCTTCTACGATATTTGAAACTAGTTGTTTTTACTTTTTATACAAAATATATCTAAACAATTAACCTGCATGGTGCTCTGAATTTCGGATTTTTAGTACACAATAACTTGAGGAACATGGGAAATAGATATAACAGACTAAATGTAAATACTACGATATGTAAGCTCTAATTTCACTAAAGTGTTATCATACATTATCAATATTCTCAGTTGTAGCTGATGTATTTAATTTGGTAAATTGCGTATGCACAGGTCAACTGGTAGCCTTGCTGCTAATTACATACTCCGAATAAATCTGTAATAATGAGATTGTTCGATATATTTTGCTTGACTTTCGATGGTGTTTTGATATAAATTTTTAACAATGTTATAAATACAAAAGTATTTTTATCATTTTGAATTAATACAAAATAATTTATTATAGAGATATCACTTAAAAACATACAATATAAAATAACTTTAAAATAATTGGTCAAGTGTGGTTTTATCACGATGACGTAAAACTACAGATGGAAATAGAAAGCCGCATTTAAAAAAAATAAACACCTACCTAATAAATATATTTTTTAAGTAATCCCCTAGGACAAACCAAATAATACCTCAAAAGATATCCATATATTATATCTAAGAATCATAACATATACGTCAATTTTGAAATAAACAAACTTTATCAAATTCAACCGATTCTTTTAGGAGTGCCACAGACAAACACGTTAAACATACGTCACATCTTTTTATTTAGGGGTTACAAAAAGGAGTTATCAGACTTTTGTTTTAGTTAATTCTAAAACAAGCAACGGATACGCCATAAACTATTATTATGTAAATTATTTTAAAGAAACTTAATGCATATTATGCAAGCAAAAACTTAACAAAAGGCACTCTATAAAACTCAAACCGAGCTTTTCAAGGTAAAGTTCGTGACTAATAATATCTCTAAATGATTTCCTCAACTACACTTCACTTTACTCTTTGTCAAGCATTTTTCACTAGAAAGGGTATCTATTTCCACATCATTATTATAACTTTAGTATTTAGACTACAACCGGTGCGCCTGACTTCGTTTGGATCAATCATTTAACTGAGTGTCAGTTATGTTATTATAAGATTTTTATATATAAAAAGGAAGAGATGTTTCATGTGCTTGTATAAATTTAGACTTCAAAATTTGTAATACTGTTTATTTATACGTCATAATAAATATTAATATCATCTGCTTAAAAAGACGTAAGATTACAGTGTTAGGATAAATAAAATGAAATATTTAAATTTGTTTATCTGCTTATCGTAGTAAGTAGACAACCTATATTATGACAGTAACTCTGGTTATTGATCCGCAAAAAGGTATAGCAGCTAGTCATAATTACATAATCGGAATAATTTAATAGATTAACTGTATTTGAGAACAAAAAATTTTTAATACCTCAAAGTACTATACTTAATTATATTAAAATACTTATTTACCGCATGAGGACCTTCCATATCGACTCCATTTGTTTATATTGCACTGTATATATATCACTACACACTTTCTTAACACCCATCTTGCACATTTATAATTATAAAATATATAAAGTTTAAGAAATTTCGAAAGAATATTTTATTTATAATTTGTTAATGGTTTCGATAGTACATTTTCCTAAAATTTAAGTAAAACAAAAGTATCTCTTCGAAAGACGTGTGGTTAAGCGAGTCTGCTAGCATTTATTCTGTTTTCTTGTTTTAATCAGAGGCGTTGTAAAGATAATATTTATGTTTTAGCTCGAACTAAACGTGTTCGCATAATAATTTTCATACTGTACGTATATATAAATTAGTGAAATAAGATGGTTATATACATTTCTGTTACTCATCTAAGGTTTTGTTTTATTAGCACAAGAAATAATTACGAACATTTTTTTCCTACCTTCATCATATAATAAGTGACTTTTATTGAAATATTATTATTATTACGAACGAATGTATATATTTTCCTAATTTTTTTAGCACAGATTCAACCAGAGAGTGTTCTAATAATTGAATAAAGACGAATAAGGTGATACTATAAAAGAATTTTAATATACATATTTTTTATATACTTAACAAGCATGTCGCTTCACTAATGGTAAATACATAGCTTTGTCCATGATCATATTCAGCAGGAACCCAGGAGATTGTGCCTCATACTTTTTTGTGTTTTAACAAACTTCTAAGCAGTACTAATCGTACAGCTTATAGATTATATTAAAATACAACGTTCTTAGTTAATAATTAACTCTCCTAGAATTTCTTGCATTTTTAATGAAGTAGTGGCCTACAACACTTGAATAGCAAGACAATTTTTGGCTAGATTAATTGTTTCACATATACTACGTACATTATAATGACTAGATACTTTTGAGTAAATTATAAGCAAATGTAGTAGATGCGCGTGCCAACTAGAACAAATAAATTATGTTCTTGAACAAAGCCCTGAAGTTAAAATAAAAGCATTATTTCCTTTTACAAGTAGGTATGGGTAGCCTTCGCCAAATGGTACTTATAATAATTTGTAGTTCTTTTCTGTATTACATATACGACAGCCATCACTTGACCTTCATCAGAAAAGACGATGCGATTCGATACAGGAGTTTATATTTTTTGTATATAAGTACATTTAGATTGAATTTCCGAATCCCGATTGGGAGAATAGAAAATACACTAATCAACCAAAACGTAATGTAGAACCTATTTAATGGGGTCAAAAATCTTCATCAAAATTTTATACCATACGATATTTATATATGTATCGATATTATTATACCATATATATTTTCCATATTCAATTTTATAACATACGATAGAGCTACAGAAATAGATTAAATTGTTGTAGTGTTTCCGAAACAAAATCATTATTTTATTTAATTATTTTCTTCAATGTATGTATACAATGAGGCAAACTCTAAAGATGAGCAGCAGAAGTGTTAAAGTTACGCAACTTGAATAAATTATATTAGCCGCATTTGTTTACATTCCACTTAGTTATTTTATAAAACTAACAGATTATTACATTGTAACAGAGCAGAGAATAGTCAATAACAATATTTAGTAATCAATATAAACATATATGCTTTGGGCAGCTGTTTCACATGGTGAAGTTACAAGCAATGATTTTTTTGGTTGTAAACAAGTTATAGAACACTTCATTACCAAAACTTGATAATATATCACTAGCCCATGTATGCTAGATTCTAATTTGTGTAACATTTTAGTGCCCGTTTCACTAGAATCTTTTCTTGTGATTTAGGGATTGAAACATTACACTTTACATACATACCAAATTAGATCAGCAATTTTCTTTACTTGTAAACAGATTTATAATAACATCAGAAACTATAATAACCCTCACTTGCTTAAACTATTGAGATAACTGTATTTGGAATCATGCAATATTATGAAATGGAGAAACTTTCGATCTAGGTTATTTCTAATTTAGCTAAGGTACAGTTTGTTATGTAATAGAACATTAGAAATTTGGAATTATGTATTTAGAATTTTTTGCACTTTATAATATTCAAGAAGTATCACTATAATATTTAACTTATCTTGATACACATTGCACAACTCTTTCCGCTGAAGTAAGTCGGGGACATATCTTTTGATATACCGATCTGACTTTCTTTACTCCTATCAATACTTTTATTTAAAATTCTGTAGTATGGAATGCAGAATATTATATTAAATTAATTTTCCTGTTACCATAGTGACTTTCTCTAAGTTTCTCTACAAGTAGTGGTTCATCTAGCTAGTGATGGTGAAAGTATGGATATTATGTATCCAAGCCAACATATTGTTTTAGGCTATTGTATCTAAAATAAAATTCAGATCATTCTGTAGTAATCATAATTGTTACTATGTTTATATATTGTAATATATTTTTTTTATAAAACAACAAAGAATATAAAAATATATATTCTTTTTTGATAGCAAGATATATCTTTACACTACTCTAATGACTCTATTTATATAATTCATAATTTTCCCATTCTTTTGAGATTATATTTACAGTTCATAATTTAAATATGTCCAGGTCTAGTGTTAAAGTTCTTACGAACAATAATTAGCTGATATTTTTTTATAATAATTCACCCATTTCCAGCATTTTCAACAAATAGAGACAAGCATATCAAATATCAAATTATAAATATCAAATACTTATATAGATTGAAATGTTGTGAAATTTAGGAATGGATGTTTTTTATTTCAATCTTCCAATTTCTGAATGATCTATAACAGTACTAAATGATATTTTGCAGCAACATTTAGCTATTAAGAAATAAAAGAACAATAAGTAATTTACATTTATAATATAAGCAATGAAGGACTTTTAAGTGTTAATACATTTTAATTTAAAGATCTCTATTTAATTAGGTGGTTCATAACCAATTATGTTACTATTTCCTAACAATATTTTCTGAATGCTAAGGTAAGTAAATAAATAATATTTTAACAAATTGAATATATTCTTACCTTGCCTCTTGTGGTGGATTGTTACCGATTCCTGAGAAACTAAGTGCTTGACTAATACTCTGTCCAATTGCATCTTGAGAGGATACAACAAGATTTTCTACAGATTTTCTCCTGCAAAATCATCCATGATAATATAGAAATTATAATGTTTTTGCATATCCACTTTTTCTAACAATTATTATACTCATAATAAACTATTAACACCATAATTGAAAAACTCATGCATACATCACACAGTTAAAATATCAAATTAGTAAAAATGTAGTTCATAATTTTAAAAAAAAGTATTAACAAGCAAGAATTTATGTGGTTCTTGTGGAGCACGATCTTTTTGCGCTAAGGATAATGAGAATATTCATTAAATAATAAGGATAATGTTAATATTTAAATTTTATAAACATATCAATCATTATTATTTATAATATTTTCAATCCAATTTTTTTCATATTTCTAATTAGTATGTAATCAAAAGGACAGTCATCATATTGTAATTTCATATCTAAATTCGTAATCTCCTGGCAAGTATTACAAGCGTCATCGCAATTATGTTCCATATTCGTAAGCGATGAATATTCAAAACGATAATGGCAAAGTAAACAAGAAGGTACTTATTTATTACCGAAAATAATTAATGTTCCGCTCCGTTGAAACTTTATGAAATGCGTGATGTAGTAAATACCCGAATAATTTCAATTCAATACTTCAGTAAAATTATGAGATAGGTGTAATATGTATTATTTTAACTTACATAGATAACGCGACGTTTCGGCTTTCTAGTTCCGAAGAAGTCATATTGGATAGTATATTTTCAGTTGCCTTTCACTTCTAGGGTTAACAAACTATCATTCATGCGATAAATATATATTTTCATTGTCCACACAGCCGAGTTTTTGACAATTTAATGTAAAAATTAGAATTTTCAAAACAAATGATCACAAAACATCGATTCTCATTAGAAATTTGAAACATTTCGATAAATGACAATTGACAACTGACATAGACAAATGACAACATAAACAACGCTTCAATATATTTTATCAGATTCAACATACACAATATATTAATAACCTGTTGTCAATAAAATTAATGTGTCCAGCGTACCACCAACATTGGATTTCTTGTAAGCCTTATTGCGTAAATGTCTAATCAATATTGTGGCTAAAAATTTTAATCATTTCTAGTTAGGACATGAGAATTGAAATTTCTCATTTGACATATAATACTTGACAGATAGTAAATATTTCAATACATTAAAGTTACACGTGAGGTTTTGTAAAAATATGATGTTTTTGTTTTAACTTTTAAATAAACTTATTGTGTATTATAATGGCAGACGACGCGATCTTCGATAAGAAAAAATCACATCGTGCGAAGCACGCCGGACGTAAGGCTGAGAAAAAGAAAAAGAAAAAACAAATTGACCAGTCTAACCTTAGTGCCCGGCAGAGGAATCCCAAAGCTTTTGCTATCCAATCAGTTGTGAGAGCTGAAAGACAGTTTCGGCGGAAAGAGGATGTTATAGCTAAAAAACAGCATATACCGCAAGTAGACAAAACGCCCCTCGAGCCACCTCCGATCGTGGTCGCTATTGTTGGCCCACCACGCGTGGGCAAGACTACACTCATCAATAACTTGATCAAAAGTTTCATAAAAACAAATGTTACCAGCACGAAGGGCCCTATAACAATCGTCACATCAAAGAAACGTCGCATTACTTTGATTGAATGCAATAACGATGTCAATTCTATGATCGATATAGCTAAGTGCGCTGATCTCGTTTTATTGTTGTGCGACGCAAGTTTTGGTTTTGAAATGGAGATATTTGAGTTCCTTAATATATGCCAAGTGCATGGTATGCCTAAGATAATGGGGGTGCTTACACATTTAGATATGATAAAGAACGCTAAGAAGTTAAAAATGACTAAAAAAACATTAAAACATCGATTCTGGACTGAGGTTTATCCAGGAGCAAAGCTATTTTATTTATCAGGTATTATTCATGAAGAGTATTTGAGAAATGAGATTAAGAATTTGTCAAGGTTTATATCTGTAATGAAATTTAGAGCCCTCAGCTGGCGTACAACACATGCTTATATTCTAGCAGACAGAATGGAGGATATCACAAGCCAAGATCATATAAGGAAAGATCCTAAAGTTAATAGAGATGTTGTTCTTTATGGATATATAAGGGGTGTGCCATTAATGAAGGAGTCTATGGTTCATATTGCAGGTACAAGAAATTATTATTTGCCTTTCTTTATGCTTAGTTATTTTATATGATTAACATTTATTGATAGTAGTAATTCTTACAGCTGGTATAAAACTAGCTTTAAATTTTTCCATTTATAAGACAGGTAGTGAGTACAGTCCTGGTTTGTGGCCTGAATGGAAACTATATTCCTTCTATTCCTTCATATTAATAATGAATAAACTTATTATATGAAAATTTTATTTTACAGGTGTTGGAGACATGAAAATTAGTGAGTTGTCTTATTTACCTGATCCATGTCCTTTACCAAGCAGTGAAAAGAAGAGACATTTAATGGAAAGAGAAAGACAAATTTATGCGCCATTTTCTGGTGTCGGAGGAATAGTCTATGACAAGGATGCAGTGTATATTGAATTGAAAGGATCCCATTCACATAAGATGGAAGATGAGGAAGCCAATGAGAAGCAAGTCTTGCTTAAAAACGTAGTTGAGACAAAAGAGACTGTTGATGAACAGATGCAGGATACTGGCTTTAAGTTATTCAGTGGTGGAGCTGTCATATATCCTGATATGGTAAAGGATGATGAGTATTTACAACATAATAAGGTTACAGAAGAGAGTTCTGATGAAACTGAGACTGAAAATGAGAGCGGTTCTGACAATGATAGTGGTATTGATCAGAATGAAAAAGATATGAATAATAAAGTACCATGGGATAATGATTCAGAAACTGAAGGTGATGAGGATATGGAAAATAACAATACGGATAACAGCAATGCTGAAAGCTCAAATGATGATGACAATGAAAAAGACTTTGGTTCTAAATGGAAAGATAAACTTGGTGAAAAAGCAACTATGGCATATTTTGAAAGACAGAAAACTTCAAAAAATATTATGAAACTAGTTTATGGTGAATTTGAAGTTGGTAATAAAACAAAGGATCAAAATGAAGAAAAAAATGATGAAAGTGAAGATGAAATTGGTGGTTTATTCACGAAAGTCACTAGTTCACAAAAAAACAAACAGAAAGCTAAGGATCAATTGGATGTTGATGAATGCTCATTCTTTTATGCTTTAGACAAACCAGTAATTAGAGATTGGACTAGTGAAATAAATAAGCAAATTTTGTACAATACTTTTGTGACTGGTAAAAGGTCAGCTGATGAAGATGCAGAGGAACTTCTTAAATTAGATGATGCAAGTGATGGTGATGATGAAATGTATGGTGATTTTGAGGATTTAGAAACTGGGGAAAAGCATGAAGCGAAGGATATGGAGGACAAATCATATGAAACAGGCTCTAAGCGAAAAACGGACTCTACAAAATCTGAGATTCTAGACAAAAAGTTAAAATTAAAAGCTAAGTTCGATGCAGAATATGACAATCCTGATGAACACAGAATAAAAGGTGACCATTCTTATTATGAAAATCTTAAAGCTGAAGCTTTAAAGCAATCAGAGTTGAATAAATCTGTTTTTGAAAATTTAGATGAAGGCCTAAGAGTTGAAGTTGAAGGTTTTAGGCCTGGTCTTTATGTTCGTATGTTGTTTAAAAATATTTCGTCAGAATTTGTCACAAATTTTGATGAAAGTTATCCAATTTTAATTGGATCACTAAATATGGCTGAACAGAACATTGGTTTTGTTTCTTGTAAAGTGAAGAAACATAGATGGTATAAAAAGATTTTAAAAACAAATGACCCCCTTATTATATCACTTGGTTGGCGACGATTTCAGACTTTACCTATATATTCAAAAATTGAAGATGATTTTAAGTGTAGGTATTTAAAGTATACTCCTGAGCATGTTACTTGTAACATGCACTTTTATGGACCTGTAACTCCTCAAAATACTGGCTTCCTAGCACTTCAGACAGTTACAAACAACACAACAGAAATTAAACAGTTAGGTTTTCGGATTGCAGCAACAGGTAGTGTAAATGAAATAAATAAATCAACACAAATTATGAAAAAGCTAAAGTTGGTTGGAACTCCACTAAAAATTTACAAGAAAACAGCTTTCATAAAGGATATGTTTACAAGCACCCTAGAAGTAGCAAAGTTTGAAGGAGCCAGGATAAAAACTGTTTCTGGGATTAGAGGGCAGATAAAAAAAGCATTAAATAAACCTGAAGGAGCATTCCGTGCCACATTTGAAGATAAAATACAGATGAGTGATATAATTTTCTGTCGGACTTGGTTTAAAGTAGATGTGACTAAATTTTATGCACCTGTGGTTAATCTTTTACTTCCTATAGGCAACAAGAATGCATGGCAAGGAATGAAAACGAAAGGACAGTTAAAACGCGAAAGGAATATTAAAAGTGAAGCGAATACTGACTCAATGTATACAGAGTTTGAGCGACAGCCCAAAGTATTCAAACCGCTTATTATTCCTAAGCAATTACAAAAGGGTTTGCCATATAGGTTTAAGCCAAAACAAAATAAAATATCTACAAGTAATAAGAAGGAGATATTTGCGGGTCGGATAGCAGTAATTAAGAGTCCATATGAACAAAAAGTTTCCAATGTAATGAAGGTCATTAAAACCAATTATCTCAAGAAAAAGAAAGATCAAAAAGCATCAATGCAGGAAAGAATTGGCAAATTTAAGAAAAAACAGGAGGAAGAAGAGTGGAGAAAACTCAAACGACAGAAAGAGTTGAAAAAGAAAGTTTGTAGGCATCTCAGCAAAATATCTAGTAAGAAAAAGCCTCAGATGTGAATTTTTAATAAATAGTTATCCCATACATTTTGTCTTTTAGTATAGGTGTTGCTTGGTCCCATTATCAGTAATTAAAAAATGTGTGAAATGTTTTTGCCTTTTAACCATGTATTCCATAAATTGTATACGTCAATGTAATTCAATATGAACTTTTTACATCTAAACCGCTGAACCAATCTAGATAAAATTTCGAACTATTTGTCTTATATCGAGATTTGCTAGTAATGTCTTTGTAACAAAGAAGTAGTTAAGTTTTTAATAGATGGGATTCTACAAGAACTTGAATATTTTTCATATGAGTTTGTATTGTTAGAAAAATTCTCGAGTAAATTAATACTTGTTCAACTTAACCAGGAAAGAATAATACAAAAAATGATATTGTGTAAATTGTATTTACCTCTTATCATTATGCATAACGTAAGTCATCGCATGTTGGTAAGTCTTTACAAAGATTACACAGTTCAGATTACATTGGTCAACACAATCGCTGAATACAATACTTGACGAATGCCCCGATATCTTGATTCGACACAATTATCCGAATTTAAATAGGAGGGCGAAGCGCTAACTCACACAAAGCCTGGAATGTGACCGCATAAAGTCGGAGCGATACACTGCGGTACCCTTAACCATCGAGTTAACATGCAAAAATTATATACAATTTTCTATCACCTATATAACATTAATTCCTTATGAAGGTAACTGTACTCTTTGGTAGCGCGAGCCACAATTCTGCTGGAATGTCACTATTGTAATACAAAAAATATACTAATTATTGTTTATAGCTGCGTCCGTTGGCACTTGTGGAGTTTCGGATACTACGAGAGATTTTATTTTCATGATTAATTATTGAAATTGGACATTTCTGTATCGCGTTCGCCTAAACCCGAATTATATACTGTCACTAGATAAGCTAATCTTACTCGTCCATATTTAAGAGGTAAATCATAGTAGCAGTTTTAGATAACAATGTTTATTTGAGTTTACATGGACGATCAGTCATTAATATAATGAAACTGTTAACAAAAACCCCGCTATTTATGTTTACATCTCAAATACATAAATAATTATACATTGTTTAGCACAACTGTATAATTGATGTGAACGAATGTTGTAGAGGCGCGCGCCTCCCGCCAAGAGCATTTCCGTTCATTCTCATTCAAACTGGTCGAACGAACGTAATTGGTATTATAATGTTCGGGATCGATTTGCGTTAACCCGAAACGATTTGACTAGCCGCCGAAATTTAACTATATAGCACTAAAACATGTGACCACCTATTCACTATCAAACGTCCAATTTGAGAAAACAAAATTACAATCCTGACCATTTCCGATCATACATACAATAACAATATAATTATTTCTATAATAAAACTCTCTAACACAAGTGCTCAGTCCGCCAAAAAAAAATCTACGTCATAACTGTTCCTAATGGTTTGTTTATAACGGACATCTTTTGGTGATGTTTCTACAGCATTCAATTGCTTATTTATTGTGCGCCCAAACGATCAATTTTCTTTAGCCAATTAAAGAATTTGAAACGACCTAATATAATTTTAGTGTGGTCACATTCTAAATATTATAATACTGTTCATATAATATATATTATACTTCGTTTCATTAAATCTATAACCAGGTATAGTCAAATACAAAAGTGAATACCGCTCGACGACTTTTGCACTTGACTGTCCAACTAAAAACAACTATTTAGGTACATATAAAACATTGTGATATCTCGACAACCGTTAGAATAAGACAATATGAGGTAATATGTATTCCTTTACCGACAGCGAAGCGATTAATAAATAATAAATTAACCAATAAATTAAGCATTAAAATATAAAAACAAACATCTAATCTGAACACATCCTAGCTAGGTATTGCTACAATATATAAACGCTATGTATAAATCATATTTACAGCGATAGATTCGGTTCAATTAAATTATTAGCTATACAGTGATAGAATTTATTTCGTTTGAACAGTGCGTGCTGAAATATAATCAGATTAAAAAATAAAATGAAAGCAAACGATTAACATACTGAAATTTGCAATAACATACAATTAAATAACTTTTATTTTCTAAACAATATTTAAAAGATTTACATAGTGGAATTTTAAAACGTAATGAAGAGACCGAGTGTAGCTTCAGCACATACCGCACCAAACAAGACAGTGATGTCAGCGCTACATTAACAAAATATTATACCCTAGCTACATACTTATAAAAGATTACAAAATGACGCGTCAACACTGTACACGAGACTAGTTCATATATGCTTCTATTTTTAAATTACACAAGTACTTTGATACACAGAATGTGATATCCTCATTGTTGTATAAAAGCAATTGTCGAATTTCATTTTTGTTTCCAAATTAATACTTTATCAGAGACAGTTTTAATTACTGGATTGCAATGAACAGAGCTGAAATAGCAATAATTACTGGTATCACCACACCATACTTAGTTAAAATATCGAAGCATACATAAATCTAATAAATATAGCTATGTACAAATACTGACCGTGGCCAGGCACTTGTTGGATCTCAGAACATTAATATGTTTAAACCATCATCAGAATTTAAAGAATAAATCATAAACTTATATTAGATGTTAAATAAAATTTGTTAGTATTAAATAGTATATAAGTAAGTGTTGTTAATGTCCCCCGAAAATATCCTATTAAGGCTTAAGCGACTTTAACTTTAATTAAATATTGGAATACATTTGTATTTAAGTACATAGGAAATCTACGATAGAGCACTTCGTTACATGTTGTAAAGCGTCACGCTAACCATCAATAATATATTACACATTCAACCTATTTCATTATTAACAATGGCAACACTAGCGGGACACAGTTGTATTGACTAGTTCGTGTTCCCGTCAGTGTTGCCAGTCAGCCTACATAATATAACAATCGGAGACCAATCAAAGACATTATCTCTCACCCCCTTACACAGATTTCGAAATT
The DNA here is from genome assembly GCA_025727935.1 of Hebomoia glaucippe. Lineage (NCBI taxonomy): Eukaryota > Metazoa > Arthropoda > Insecta > Lepidoptera > Pieridae > Hebomoia > Hebomoia glaucippe. The sequence continues at coordinate 11,333,408 of JAOSYY010000007.1, forward strand.
AAGTTAGTACCGGCCTATACAAAACTGAACACTCTTAATTGAAAAATTCGTTTTGATTCGACGTTCGACGTTTTTTTAGTTATTTAGAATAATAGTTATCATAATAAGAAACTCAAAAAACATGACATAAATCGTCTAATTTAGCGTGGTTTGTATAGATAGTATATTATGTCAGTTATAGAAATCGTTTTTTAAAATTATTTTATGTCGGATAGCGGTCTGCCGCCAGTTTACTTTATATCAAAGAAAATCTTGTCTATAATTTCAATCTCAAACCATTCGTAATTTCTGTAGGCCCACAGGACTCGAATTAATAATCCAAATGACGTAGATCTGTGGTGGCGCGCGGCGCAATCAGTCTGTGCCGCTTAGTTAATAGTGTGGTGTCAGGAGGCGGGCGCGTGCTCGTGCGCCTGTCGCGCCTTGCGTTCCGTTCCAGTAGCCAATAAATTATTGAATTCCATTTCTAAAATTTGTCGCGCCTAAAATAAAAAGAACGCCAGTCAGATATAATTTTATAAGCAATGAATGTAACTTAATTTAATTTATTAAGACCCGGAGAAATATGTTCGAATTTCGAGTATCGTAAAGTTTCTCAATTTATGAAGTCGAACAATTTATGAAATATAATTATAATTTTAAATTATTTAATATCATATTTAAGGATACACTTTCACTAAGTTCGCGCAATTAAAAGATTGATTTGTTAATGTCAAATGTAATCTAGAACATAAAATTGTATTTATAATTCAGCGTGGGTAACATAATATATTTTCCTGTATTATAAAATAATTCTGTTTTAAAATGCATACCTGCGTATTCTGTGTTGGTATTTGTAGAGCGAGTGCCATGCTGTTTGCGTCGAAGTTGTCGTCTAGTGCAATCAGCGCGCCGTGGACACCGCTCTCTGACAGGTTGGGAGAGTACTCCTGCAACATTTATAAGTTTATTAAAAAATATTTATTTTTATGAAACGGTTTCAGATGGCATTTATTTATTTCTGTCAGTTATAATGTATATGCAAGAGTGCAAAAAAAATAAAATTTATACAGTTTAAGATGTATACGCAAGAGTCAAATTTGATCCGATCAATAAAAAAAACGGTTAGAGAATAAGAACAAAAAAGTTTAAGGAGATTTATAATGGTTTAGTGGTTTATACAATTTTGATAAAGCTATATACCTTAAGGTTAATAGCGGTAAGCCAACGTTGTAGGCGCTCGTTGGTCCACACGAGTACGTCCCGCACGCAGTGTTCCGCCGCCCGGCGTCGCTCTTCCAAGGCTCGCACCGAGTATCCTACGCGCTTAAGGCAAGCCACGCCAAAGTGTAATGATGTCCTGCAATATATTTATAATCATAAAGCAATTTGGCACCTAGGCCGTAGAAGTCTCAATAATTAAAGGAATAATTAACTTTAGTTAATGATATATGGGGAATGAAATAATAATTGCTCTTGTGGTTGTTGTAGAGCGTTGGTAAGTAATGCTCTTGTGGTTGTTGTAGAGTGTTGGTAAGTAAGTTCGGTGCTGGGACCGGGGTCCATGTACCAGTATACTGGTTCCCAGCCACAATACTGAACCAACGTACCTACTGAGGCCTTCTTTCTTCGTTAAATATTTCTCTTCTTTCTTCATTCTTTTATTTATATATATATATATATATATATATATATATATAT
>JAOSYY010000007.1:11335187-11357236 GCA_025727935.1 Hebomoia glaucippe
AAAAAGCAATTATGTATGTGTAAAGATTTTCTATTACTTAAAAGATTAAGTAAATTAAACGAGAATTTATTGTATTTTATATGAATAGCAAGTGTAAAAGAAAACAAACTTTCTAACTTATATTTACATATACAGCTAGAAGTGGTTGACAAAATAGACAGTACGCGAGTGAAGCCGCGGCCAAAAACTAGTTTTCTAACAGTGAAGAATTAGAATTTGTTCCATTTCTGTTTTTCTTTCAATACTTGGCTTTTTATTGAGAATATTAAATGTACGTATATATAGATACATTATATACAACATATGTATGTTGGTGTAATTCGCCACCGACGTCTGCAACGATGTTTACATCATTTGGGATCGCGAGTGAGCGTCAATCCATTAGTTTAAAAAAAACAAGAGTCGTCTCTAAGATTATCTTATTTAAAACGATTAGAATAATGTGCTTTTTACAATGGAAAAGTATATATAAAGAGAAACAATAGTTGAACATTTCCCTTCGGTCAACACGCATACGTATGCTGGCGAGCTAATTAAGTGTAAAATGTTGTATTTAAACAAAGGCTTGTCGCCACAATAGCAACAAAAGAAAGGGTACAAATTGAAATTGCACTGTTATTGTAGTTCAGGACTTCATTATTCAACGTCCGTCCGACACTGGACGTGGACTCCGGATTTTGACGAAAAAGTTTAGTCCTTTTAATAACTACAAAAGATTTTCAAAAGTCAACGATATTGTAGAGCGTAAAAGAAAAGTGGATTGTTCACTCCTTAATGTGCTATAATTTCTCATCATTGCTTCCCTCTTTATTTAACGTGTTAAATGATGACGGGATCGTTCGTCATTCGTCTTTGACTCGTCAACTCTAGTGATACATAACCTCAGAAAGGTTATGGTACTGTAATCAAGTTGGCTAGAGGTTGGATGACATCGGTTGTAAAAAAATGAAATTGAAACTTTGATTTAAATTTATTTTGCATAGACCAAGGGACTAGTTATGAAAACTATATCCAACTTAGCTTTCAAGCCAGCCGTGAAGATAAGGATCATTTCAGAATATCGTTGAAAGAGATATAACACGGAACAGATTGCTATCCCTAGAGATTAACCCTCTACTACCGGCCTACACTGATTTTAATATACGATAGTAAATCTAAGTTTACTTTCGTGTTTTAATGTGTAAGGCGTCCCATCAAGACATTCCATCAACTTTGTTACCTGATTAGGGATTGGCGATGTTTTAACAAATAAAAGGCTTTCGATATAAAGAAAAAATCCTTTCTTAGAAGTATCATTTAAGGGAATTTTGTTGATGAATACGTAGAAACAAATTGGTAGGAAGTAAATAAATGTTGGAAATATTTTTTTAACTCCTATCATTATATAAGATTTACAAAAAATGCAGGTTTGTACAAAATTTAGTTAAATATACAGTTATAGATCATTTTCCGCTCTCAATTGGTAAAAATAAAAAAATGTTACAGCGTAAGAGTATAGAGGGAGAGCGCACTAATAAAAAGTAAGCACTCTAATGACATTTACAAACAATATAAGAAACTGTATTTTTTATTTTTCACTTATAAAAACCTGACAAGAGAAGCTTGATTTTAAGTATAAAATCCATCTCTATAGTCAAATTAACATACAGCTAACAATTCCATTTTAGTGTTAAAACTAGAATTGCATATTTTATCGCTCTCAAAGCTGATGCCCAAATTTAATCTATAAATATCTACGCTTAAACTCACAAAGCGGTATCGATTTTATTATTTAGAGCCCACCCCTACAGATGTAATTTTTACATTGTGAACTATTTCCGTGGGAAGGTTGAACAAAGGGCGCTCAGGTGATAAGTTGCTGAACTAATTTTGAAATACTGTTGAGTATTGTTTTATTTAATTCTCAAACTCAAAATTCATCAATTTGGACCAAAGAAGCAACAAAAATTTTATAACCACGCAGTTGCAATGCTTCTTTCATTAACCATAGATGTTATGTAGCTAAGGTACCTGTCATAATTAAGTGACCTTTATGTGTTTGTTGTGAAACATTATTAAAATAAGCAATTACCAACAACAAAATACAAGTTTAAACGAAGCGTTAAGTGAGTTTTATTTTGTGTTTTAAAATACAAAATGTAGGTGAATTCCTTCGAAATGGTCAATGGTTGTTCAACGCTGTGCACTGGCTGCACTGGCGCATTGGGTTCAAACGTCGCTTGAGGACTTTATTTAAACAATGCTAAGAAAAACGTTTTAAAGTCAGCAGTAAAAGTTGCATTGTTTTTTTTTTTTTCAATTAAAGTCCGAGTAAAGTCGATTCAGTGTCGTATACACGACAGATTGACGTAACTATAGATCGAATCTGCGTCTCGTGACACTTAGTGATCCGTCATGGTTTCACGTGGCAATTTACTACTGTAGAAAACAAACGTCAACTTAACGATCTAATCAATAAAAGGTAAAACTCTGCAGTGAAGTATAGAACCGACGTGTGTCTCTGTGTATTTTATAAAAACTAATTGATCTTTCTCCTATTTCTATCTCTTGCCTCACCTAAACATTGTATTGTATTATGTGTTGTATTACGTTATCATTGATATACTAATTCATTAAAAAATTCGTAAACTACAATGATTACTTTATTTCTATATTCTCTTTTCATTTCCATGCAGACAAGTAAGACAAAGTTAATTTGACAAATTACAAAAATGGCAGTCGTAACTTTATATAATATAAGATAAAAATTGTTCTTGAGTATGGGAAAAGAGAATTAAAAGTCTTTTCCATCAGCTAGATATAAGTATCTTTAATATATACTATTTACATTATATTTATTCAATATATATTGAAAATAATAAGGACATAAAAGAAGACATTTTTATCAGAATATTTTTGGCTGAAAATCATTAAGTCTATTCTAGAAGTATTCGGTAACCGACGTTTTCAGCGCCGTGAATTCATTAACAAACCCTAAATGCAGTTTTCACACGCAATTACCTTTGCATCGGGTTAAGGGTCGCTCGCTCCGGTATTTATTGGGCTTCATAATAAGAGATTGTTTAGGTCCATTTTTAAAACACGATCCTCATACTTTATTTACGATCCAAATAATTAGGAAAATGACATTCATCTTTTATAAATAAATAAAATTCAGTCAAAAGCGCATCCCTGAAACATGTTATATGGTTCATGACCCACCGCCAAGTAAGCTTAAAAATAAAATAATTTCTTACTGAATTTACTTTTATATCGCATTTTAAAAGAGTTGTTGACATTCTATAAGCAACAGAATTTTACAAATTAAATGATGTGACATAATTCATTACTTACAACTATTTAATTGTCACATCATTAAAAGCTTATAAATTATCCGAGACGCGATAAGTATCGTTTTTAGGAACGTGCATTGTACTTTCCCATTTTTAGTAAAACATAATCCTGAATCCAAGCATAAAGTAGGGGATGCATCGGTTAGTTTTATGCTAATAATTAGGTACGCGGTAAGCTTTACGAGATTTTAAGTTAGAGAATTTGTTCAGGTTCCGTTGAGTGGACACAACGGTCAATAGAGCTCTCGTTATACTTGGCTTAAGTGTTACTTTAAAAATTTAGCTACATACCTTGGTACCTACTCATAGACATCACGTAGTTACTATAATGCGCGTTTCGCATTCAATGTAGGTACTTATTTCCGAATGCTCGAAATAAATATAGACAGTTTAAGGGGCTTAGATATCAAAGGAACTCATCTCTGATTATTAAAACAAATGTGTTTGAGAGAATGTCTATGTGGGTACAGAACTCGAATGTACTAAAATAATTCAATTAGTTTATGGGCTTGCTAAAAACGAGCCCTGAAAAAATTGCTAGCAATTTGCTTCTGAAATTTATTTTCTTTTTTCTATTTTCACTCGATAAGAAATTTACGATTATAGGTACCGTTTCGTTTCGTTTCGTTTAGATTTGCTGTTTAATAAATGTATTTTATTGTATATAAAAACTTGCTTTTTATACTTATTTTCAGATATGTAAGTCTTATTACGAAATCGAAAATCGAAAGACTCACAGTACGTTTCCAATGCCTACGGTTAAGCGTTTTCTGGGATAACTTAGTCATTTATTGATACGAGTTCGTGATAATTATGTGTACTAGTACGGTAAAATCAGTTTCTTTTAAATATAAACCAAAATTGTAATCCGGGTGAAAAAAAGCAAAAATAAACATGTTCTTCATGGATCAAAGTATATCGATAAGAATGTTGCGAAAGAGTGATATACTCGTATATCTTGTGGAATATAACTTTAGCTATACTTAAAATATAAAGTAAAAGGTATTGAATTAATGAACAGAGTATTGATTAATGACAGTTTAAAATTTCCAAGCTATAATCTAAAACGTCTATCGGTAAACTAATTCCTCTCTACGCGAAGACTGACTAACTTAAAGCCACTGAACCGCGGCTAATTGAGCCGATATCGTATAAACAGGGAAATACTTGGGAAATTCTACAGGGCACTCGAATGAGGGTGTTTAAGTATCTTAAATAGTCTAATGTTTCAATAAAGTTTGGTAATCTTATACTCTTTATAGAGATTTGGATTTCGATTGACGAATGTAACATTAAGATAGTTAAAAAGGTTACAACTACTTTTCATGTTCCACAATGTATTATAATAAATAAGGAAATTTAGCATAAGTTAAAATAATAATGGCCTTATTTATATCAGTAGTATTCTAAAGTTAGAAAAAAGTTATTTTTACGTAGATCACAACTACGTGTGTCAATAGGAACTAACATAAATTTCCAAATTAATCTAAATAAAATACGGGCAGTTCGCATTAAGTGTTACAGAAATGTTAAAGACACCAAGGTATCAAGTAATTTCTTCAATAAATGCAAACGAATTAATTTCCTGACTCAAACAAATGCTTTTTTGTTTATTTTATGAATATTTTGATTATTTTTTGGAAGAAAACTTATCACGTACGTCTAGTTACTGAAAGACGAGGTATTACAGATGAAATCATTATTTCAGCGCCATCTCGTAGAATCTCTTGTGAGCAAGGTAGTATTAATTGACTTAAAAAATAATTAGATGCAGCTACGCGTGTAGAACGAAATTAGTTTAATATAAATAGGAACGGAGTTTATTGGCCTAAGAATTCAAAAGCTAAATTGTCCTAATGCTGTGAGGTTATTTACCCGTAAATGAAATTCACAGTCACCTTTTATCAACATGGACAAACCCATATAGGGACGTCTACAAAACTGCAAACCTTCGAGAAGGCTCATTTGCTATTCCGCTAGTTAACGCACATTGTCAAAAGGCGGTATAAAGCTAGGTGAAGAATGCTCTTTGAATGAAAATAGTTGAACGCTGAAAAGACCCAAGATATGTGTGAAGGTTACGACAGTGGTTTAAATTCTAACCTCGACCTGACATGAAATCACTCTTTGTTGGTTAAATAAAATCGGAATAGGTTTTGTTTACGTAACCAAGTCTTCAGGTGTGGCCTGGAAGATGTGGAGCCGCGGGCAAGACCTTAACCTAAGAGTTACCTCGGACGGTTGAAACACTTTCGGTTGACAGAGATTGGAGCAAGGCAATTTTTTATTAGTATCTTCAGCCATTTGTATTTTACTTGCCTTTTTAGACTTTAGGGACTGCTATAATTATATTATAAAAGCTTTAATAGTTTAAATATGTCGACATCTAGACAAAAACACATTGGTACCAAAATTTTAACGTTTACAATATTCATTGCTTTTTTGTGCTAATTGCATTCTTAGTAGGCGAAAAATATTCATATTTATCAATTAAATGATATATAGTTAACAGCTACACCAAGAAATAAAACTTTATACCTGTATAAAAATGTAAAGACAATGTCGATAATTTGTTCTTTGAACTTCATAACATAATAATAAAGTTTCATCGACAAATAGATATAGCTTCTACGATCAAATTCGTGCACGCTTTATTTGTGAAAGCTTCGATCTGAAAGCCATTCCTTTTCGGTCTTTGAATTTTAAAACGTAACGTTACCTATACTTTGCAACTTTGACTGGATCATCAGATTAACCTTAACATAATCGCAGACATTTAACGTTTACGACAGTTTATTATCGTAATACAAAGTAAGTTAGAAACGGCTTAAAAAATATACACGAACTTATTTTCTATTAAAAAATAAAAGCAATGCAGGATTACCAACGGACCCAAAGACGTTGTCCTGTACACATACGTCTTGAACACAAAAGATTTTAAATTAATTAAAATACAACTTAAATAAGTGGATCAAATTGTAAATCTAAACTATACTGGAATCTACTTTAAAACACAAAAAGTTATTAAAATCAATCACGCCCTTTAGGCGGAGTTTAACTAACACCCCGAGCCCGGAGATTTATATATACTTATTAAAATTTTAAACTTGGCATATGCAGATACTAAATGGTTGGGTTTTTTAGGTTTCTGGAAAGACGTGTTTTATAAGAAACACATCGTTGAGTTTAAACAGTCTTACACGTTGCATTGACAACGCACAATTCTCGTTTGTGGAATAATTCACGTGGACAAGTCCCAGTAATAGCTGTGATAATTGCGAATATGGTAATGCCACGCTTTGTTGCGTACTGAGCGACGCCACAAAGCGATCCAAATATGCAATTGAAATTAAGCTGGATTGTGTTCGGTTCCTAACGATTCGATTCCCAGGATTTGGGCGCTTGTGCGACAATTTTTTTCCATGAATACCAAGTAACTGGCTGCTCCATGAGACGCGTAAACATGGCCGGAAGTCGGTGCTTTCGAATTACGAATTATCAAAGAATTTAGAAACCGATTACTATGCTGTTACCCTTACAAAAACGAGAATATTTCTATCATTATAAGGCTATAAATTTTGTAACAACTAAAATGTTTATGTTGTAATTTCCGTTACAGTTTAAGTATAAGAACTTGAAACTAGGCAACACATATTTAATATAAAACGAAGAAATAGAAAATTTTGCAGCATATTAAGAAAACTTCGAAAAAATAACAAGGCCAAAATCTACTATAAAAAAAACAATAGTTGTTATTCCTACTGTGGCAGCAACACGCTGACAATCAGCCGCTGTTCTATAATACTTGTCAGTCTATCGTGTACATCTCTGATCAAGTGACACCCAATTTATATGTCGTATAATATTTATCTCTAAATATGCTAACCGTATTTCGTACGTCTAAGACCTCTAAAAGTTTATAATCGTATGGTGGGACATGTCTTATGCAATGCTCTCCAACTTTTATTGAGAGGGAGGAACTTGACGCGACATCGTAATTTAATCTTAAGGCTCGTGCTTCATCGTTGGAATATTTAAAGTAGTAGGAGAAAGTGCTGTACATAGTGTAAGAAGCATTGTATTTATTACCTAAAACATAAATTTGCTGTTAGCTCTGTAGATGTAATAAAGTTAATTTCGTATTAGTGAGATGTGAGACATCCTTAAACAACTATATATAAGAAAAAATACGATACGTGTTATCCACTATTTCAAATATCACATCAGCTTCAGAAGCAACTGATATGATTGTAATCCACGTAGCTAAATAATACAGGATTTCATTTCGATACTACTAAAGAAAAGTTAATTAAAAAAAGAAATTAATTATTTACAAATAATATATAGAGTTTGTGCTTATTATGGAATTTACGCAGAGTCAAAAGTTCAATGTGCCTTCTTCGTAGAAATCAAGGAAGCCTTACTGAAGTGTTTCTTGATTCATATAAAGTTATTCAAATCAAACTAGAGTTCAAGTTGCTAAGGTCAAGATTTTTTGCAGTTAAAGAAAGTCTGGTTAAGTTGTTTTAACCATTTATATCTTACGAATATTTTACAAATATTTTTTAATTAAATTTATAACCGTGACAATTCGTTTCAATAATTAATGATCGGTAGACTGTTTTTGGGAATCTAATATATTTATCAAACGGCCAATCCAACCCGCGTTTATATTTAATGTAATATAATACGTAATAATGCGCAATAAATGTAAAATTAAGTAATTATTACAAGTAGCGGAGATTTAAATATAATTTGTGAAGATTATTGTGACTGTCAAACAAGACCACACTGCCTAATAGTTCGATGTTATGGAATATAGTATCAAAAATATATACTTAGATCGAAATAATTATCCAATGCCGCAGGTCTAATAATTTACAAAAGCAATTAGTCTGAGAACAAATTGTGACAATCACAAATCCACATTGTCTCGCTATACAGATGTTCTGCTGCTACGCGGCTTCAAAAATAATGTTTTAAGTATAGTTAGGCCGCTCAGAGAATGCGATCCTGAAGTCGTGGGTTGGTGATTTGTGAAAAACTCGTGATGTCCAAAACATAATTGTAGATATCTTTTATCATTTAGCACAAAAACAACATAATATCATTGACTAATAACAATGATTATTTTAAATATATTATGATTAGTAATTTGGAAAGTGGAAGTTATACAGATATAAGCACAAAAATAGTACCCAATTATATTTCTGTACTTGTTTTATCGCGTTCCAGTTGTATGTAGTTTAGTGAAATTATAATATTATATTCCATAACTAGCTTTTGTATCCGGATTCCCTCGTTTTAATGCAATCTTGTCAACCACCATAGTTGAGTATCAAGTCATTCTTGGAATATTTAAACACTTTTTGTGATGAAAAGTTTTGGAAATAAGCGTATACAAACAGACACAGGGATTCCACATAAGAAAATAAATTTAAATTTTTATAGAATAGGCGCATTACAATTGACACAGCACTACGCAAATAAACAGTACGCTTTTAAAAACGTTGTATGGATTATAAAAAATAGGTTGTTTTCTTATTTATTTAAGATTGTGTAAATCTAACGTTCAGCGTCCGGCGCTATTCTATTTAGTTTTTCGCGGGGTCAAAATTCTAGAAGACGAAATTGAAGAAATAAACGGGTATAGCAATCATAAACCACAACTAGATCCATGAATGATCGATTATTGACATTTACATTTGTTTAAAAGGACATGGGGGCCTTTAATAAGATTATTTGTTAACATAGTAAATAGACGATAACCTTTTTGTATCAAAAATTAAACTAATTTTAAAGTTTTGTTATCCATTCATTATGGATCTCTCAAAGACACATTATATGTATAAACGGCGGCTTAAAGAAGAGTAAAAAATATTGTTCTTCTCATGTAAGTCACATGCGACCCTCGTGACCAGGACTTTATCGTATAGCCTCTGACGTAATCGTAAGCTTACAAGTGGAAAATATGTAGTGAAAGATATAAGGAGTTTTATTATAGCTCAACGTGTATCAAATTAAGTTAAATGCTTGGGGAGCATACAATTTCGGGGTTCAGTGAAAGCTAATATCAACTTGTTTTAATACTTTCTGGGGCTCATAAAAATCAATATTACATGTGTTGTTTTATTCAAGGTGGAAGGTTGCAATTTTTTAATACAAAGTAGTACATTTATTTTTATATTACTTTTTACACGTATCTGTATATATAACTTACGAAGTCATATGTTTGGTAATTTTTTAAGACTGGTGAACATGAAGTTCACTTGACAGTGGAACAGTCCGCCAAAACTTTGTATAATCATATCAATAATTACTGTCTAAATTTTAATTATTTTCATTTCATGTAATCGAAAATTAATATTTTAAAACCGAAGCTCACAATACCTACTGTATGTGACGACGTACGATAGTTTGGTTGGTTAAAAGACTGAATTTCAATATTATACTAACTAGTTTAATGCACGAATTATTGAATAGTATCTAAATGTTCGTCATTTTGCAGACTTCACTATATTTATAAAATTATGCTATTTTTTCAATGTGCAAATTTTACGTGTGGATGCTATGTAGGTACGTAAGTGTATAGAACCGCGAATATTTATGTATGAACGTTATGCCATTGAAACCCGATAACACTACAACTTGGAACATAGCCATGTAGCCAACGCAGAACTACGATGATGAAAAATAGATTTTAAGGTTTTGCAAAGGGTCTAAAGTTGTGATAGATTATTACGATTTATCCTCAAAAATAACTAAATAATGTTTGTAAGTTATCATGTTAATTAATTTATATATTTTTATAGCGCCTGTTTGCGTAGGTCTCTTGAAGGCGTTTATTATTTGATTGTATATTCCTTATATATTATACTAGATATAAATACATGTATCTGTATTATATTTTTAATACTCGACGCGTTCACGCAATTTATTACTGATAAGTTTTCATTTCAGAAACTGTAAAATTTTTAATGATAGTTTTTAGTTCGGTAGCTACTCTTTCCATAAGAGAGTAAGTAGAGGTAAACATTTCAAACCGTATTCAACGTGCAACTGTCGTTGGCAGGGGATCTCGAGTGCTACACGTATTTATTAGTAGACTTAATTCTTTATAAATATATTTTTTCAGCTCAGATCTGATAACCAATCAAATTTTAATTTAAATACTGGTTAACAATAATTAAACATACAATTTTTCCCAATTTTTAAGTCGTACTTTCATCGTTTGTACGAACAATAAATTATTAGTAAAGTTGGACTTTACGTATTGAATAGAAATATTTCTATTTAAATAAATGAAATTCAAAATGTAATGAACAGTTTCACAAGCTATTCATTTTCTCTATACTAATTCAATTTGGAATACCGAATGAAAGACAAACAACTCACTCAAATTGATTTTGCAAGTGAATCCTAAATTTGCTGCTTTAAATTAATTATAACAGTAATGCTGTAGCTATCTTGGTCGATTCAAGTGTAACTTCCATATGTAACATTTGTTTTTGTACAAAAATGTAAATAATTTATTTTTTTATATATAGTTGATTATAGTACGTATAACTGCAGGGTTTTATATTTAAGTTTGATATTTCTTAGACTTTACATAAATTTTAGTTAAACTCCATCTCAATTCCTGTTTGAAAATCCACGAGGTTCACGTTTTGTCGTAGCAATATTCGTATCAGTGGTAAGGACTTATTTACCACGTAGCAAAAGAAAGAAATATAAATTATGTTGAGTTGTGATATTTAATGTGACCTATTAGAGATTTTCTTCATCAAACTGTAATTTTTTTATTTTTCGTTGCGACCTTGGTTCAAATCTGTACATGGTAATGTAATGTTTAAACATAAAGCTTTGCACACAGTAAAAGGTTTAGGGGAAGATATTAGTGTATATAGAATATATAAAAAATAATAATAGCAAAATGTTTTTAACAATCCAGATTCCTGTTGTTTTTTTAAATTTGTGTTTTATTACTATATTGTTCATTCAACAAAAAGGTGTTTAAAATCTTAACATTCAGTATTTTATAATTATTTTTCTTAATACTTTAAAACTAGCGAGTAAATAAAGTAAATTTTGTCATAAAAAGTGAACTTAATGGAAAGTTATCTACCGCAAAGCTCATTTCATGTTTAATGTAGTGAATATACAAAGTAGCTACAGGAGAAATATAAAGGACATAAAACGTCCTGAACCTAAATAGTTAGCCTCATAAAGCCGAGGACGAGTCTCCAAGTCTCAAAGCTGCGCCTGTTGCTAATCTCAAACCTACTCATAAATCAAAGACCTCTCCTTATAATTCTAATATATAATAAAATCTAGTTTTAGTAGGACACTTTTAAATACTTTTCTAATAACAATAACACTTTTAAAAGCAATTAAAATCACGATATGTCAATTCTTTCACATTCACAATTCATAAAAAGCTCTTTAATAACCGGACACTGTCACTGGTCACAATTAAAACGGAAAATAAAGCGTTCATTAATTTTTTTCTTTTATCTGTGTTGAATAGAATTTGAATTTGGAAAAGCGCGCGATGCGGGCGGCCGGTGCGGCCTTCCCGCCGTTCTGACGCCCCCGCTTGTGCTGTGACGGATTCAGCGCAACCTTATACCTAGTATCTACATCTACACATTCAAGATATATTTTATCTAAAAACAACTAGACCTTCCGACATACTTGCTTTATCTGCGGCAGTAAAATGAAATATCCTATCCCTAAGGCTATGTCCCAACTTTTACTCCTGTATGCTCTAGAAAATAGATATAGATCTATATATTTCAGAAAATATGTGTGGAGCACTACTTTTCTTATTCAGTAGAGACCCCACGCCATTGAATCTCAGATTTTAAATTCCCTTAACAACCGAATAAGGAGAAAAATTATAAACAAAATTCAGACTAAGGTAAGTAGCTCGCATCACCGTGTTACTGTGCCAGCTTGTTGATTTTCCGAGTGGAATTTTTAAATTTAACTTCGTTTTAAACTGTGGTCTTCACTTTCACTTTTCTGACACACCAATTGTTCAAAGTGGTAGTCTTCGGCACTCACAACAACAAACAGAAATGGGAGTCTCGAGTATTACTGATACTATATTTCAAATACTACTACTACTATATCCTAGTAGTAGAACTATAACAAGCACAGTCAATTTGCTATAGGCATTAAGTATAGCTGTAATTTAAAAAAAGATTGTTGGCCAGCTTATTTTGATATAACGAGACATATAGTAAATACTTTTATTACCTTCTGTTCAAACAATTTGAATTGGCGAAATCAATACTAAAAGGTTAACTCGATTAAGAGTTTCGACTCAATAGCGAGCTATCAGAGAAAGGCGATATCGGATATTTTTAAGAAATTAACAGTTTTGTCAACAAAAGGATATCGAGAGTTTAAAAGCTAAAGTTATACGGTATACACAAGTAATAATTGGTTAGTAAACACAGAAATTTCTAGTAGACACACAAGTGTGAGAGGATTCCACGAGTTTCATTATCCACGTTTGTATTCGTGTGAACTGTGACAATGCATATTTTAACACGAATTTCGAAGATTGTTCTCGAAACTAGAGATTTGGGTTGTGTAATCATAATTTAATATCTTTAATAAGCTTTGGAAGAACAATGAATAATTGGTACTTACATGTGCTCTTCCTTAAGCTTTAGACATTTTAAAAAATTGTGTATATTATACTTGAATGTGGTTATAGACAGATTTTCTAAAAGTCTTGACACATTTGTAGTAACTTTTTACGACTCTATTTCTTATATAGATTTGTCAACAAAGGAGTACTTCGAATTGGATAAATAAATAGAAAAGGGTGACATCGAATTTGTTTCATTATAACCGAAGGCCAGGTGTAAATTAAATACGAGCGGCATTTATTAAGAAGGCTTTGAGAAAGGAATTTTTAATCTTACCTTCATGATACGGAGCCACAAGGTCTGGTATTTCTTGAATGGCCATAAAATAATTAATACTTAACCGATAAGTAAGTGAAGATTGACACATTCTATGTTCTGACAAGTTAGAAAAATCTACTAATTTAAAAATTTGAATGAGAGTATGATTCTGATAGAATTTAACTTGACATAGTTATTTTAATGACTGCTATCACCGAAAAAGCGATGTAAAAAGCTGTTTTATTTCATATATTCCTCAATAATTTCGTATCATCTCTTTTAACTTTCCTCATAACATTTATCTTTGTATATGCGGCTTACGCTACATTACATTATTATTACAATACTCGATAAGACGAGAAGGTACAAGTGAAGTTTGTTCATCCAAATGCTGATGATTACTTTCTAGCTAATACAACATTCATGATTAAATTTGCTAGCAACAATTATAATTTCTGGCTAAAAAGTCCTTATATTTTTACACGAAAGTTTTGAAGTTCGGCAAGCTTATGAATGCGATAGTAGTTAGTAGCTTTTTATTTAGTATTTTGGGGAAAAGCTTTAGAAAAGCGTAACCTCGCTTAAAAATCATAATCTGTTGTATGTTGACACTACGATTTTTCTTATGTTAATAGAGTGGTAAGAATTTCCCTAGGGTTACCGAACAAATGGTAATATGTTATTTTGTGTTGTAGTGTAATGAAATAAAATAAATTTAAAAGAAACAGCAAGTAGCTACGCAAGCCAGAACTTTTATAAAACTGTATTAGAGCTATTTACGTTTCGAATAAATCAAAATTTCAGGAGAATATTATGAAATGGTTTCAAACTAACTATGGTGATTTTTATAAAAGACTAGCAGTGCCTTACGGCTTCACCAGCTTTGATTTTATGTATAAATAAATTACCCGCACCAAACAGGCAATATCAGTTATAACTAGCGTACATATGTTTGTATTAATTTAGAATAATCTGTTATTTTAATACAGCAAATAGCTTCAGCTTTTAAAGCGGTTTTATGAACTAGTTAACATTTTTATATTTAAACAGTACGTTTAACATTATCTTCTATAATTTACACACAATAAGGAAACACGCATTAAAACACAATAGCACATTAGAGTAAGGAACTTATTGAAGGAATGTCGTCTGAGGTATTATTCCCGTCTCTATAGTGTTGGTATTTGATTAATGTTGTACCGGTCTCTGCTGATAGAGGGCGCTAATTGCAGAAGCGGAGAATGTCTAGAATTTGAATTAAAGATGCTAGAACGGTTAGAAACGATAGGCACCGATATGGTTAAGGTTCACTTAAAAATTATAGACTAAAAACAATCAAATAAAATATATATTAATAATAGCTAGAAAGCAATTAATAAGCTAATTAAAAGCTTACAATTAATAAGCCTGAACGGTAAAATTTAAATTAATTTTAGTCCCTTGAATTAATAAATTTTAAAATGGAGAGTTAGCAAAAATCCCTAGCACAATAAACTTTTGGTCCGTTGTATTTAACAATGAAATTGCCGCGTTCGTAGAAGTTTGGTCAATCCGAAGTTTCTGTGGCTTTGCTGTCATCATTACTACTAGTTTGTATACTGCCTACTAATATAATAACGATAGATATTTATTTAACACTAGCTATGGCCGCCGGCTTAGCTCGCATTCATGTCGGTTTTGTCAACTCCTTGTACTTTTCTGTGTTCTCGTGCTCTTCTTATCGCCTCCACGGTTTTTGCATGTAATGAAACGCGATTTCTACTAATTTATAATATGTAAAGGTTTTATTTACCTATTAAAACACAAAAAAATGTGTTCTTTAACACAAAACCCACGTTCACAAAAATAGGGAATTGCTGAAGTTCAATTGTAACGCTGGCATAAAATTGTACTGGGAACACGTTTCATGACTTTTATTTGCAATTCGTGACGCAGGTTTTTACGTAATAACATCTAAGGTTCTATTACATATTCTTACTTCTTAAACTTTTTTAACAAAATATGTCTTTACTTAAATGAAATAAATATGATGAATATAAATATAAAGGCTGCTTAGAGAATAAAAAAATTATGCTAACATCATAAATATGGAAGTAAGTCTGACCATCTTTTATATCTATAGACCTTATACTGCACAACCGATTATGACAAATTTTTAAATCTATAAAAGTTAAAAATGTAACAGGTCGATGACTATACATTGAATGATGATTTTTGTCTGTTTGTGTCTATATTCAAGCTAATTTCAGAAAAGTCTTAACTACTATATCGTAGGAAGTTTAAATTAATATTTGAGGTTTGTTTTATTTTAATCGGTTGAAATTTAAAAAAGTTATAGCCATTTAAAAAATCGCCTTGAATAATCGTTCGACAAAACGGCATACAGAGTGTTTGGGAACTGTTCCCGAAAACGAAGACGAGTGATAGTACTAATGACATCTTTGATGAAGAGATGTAAAAAGTCGATAGTGACTAAAAAAAACATATTTTTAACACTTTATTAGCAATAATAACGCTCCATCTTGTAAGTATAAATTAGTCCCGGAGGAAGACAAATGATCCTTTTTTAGAATAATAAAACTGAAAGGGGGTTTAAAGAGGATAAATATTTGTCTTGGAACGTATTCATTTTGTCAAGTGTCGAATATAATATTTCGTTTGCTTTTATTAAGGAATAAAAGGTATTTAAGCGTTTATGAAAATAGTCATTTACATAGTCATTTATTATTGTATTTCTATAATCACTGCTAACAGTTGTTGGATATCAATATTTGTCGAAGAGACACTTTAGAGAAATATATTACAACTAAAAGGGGAGAGAAAAACTTTCATACCATTATTCTACGTAGACAAAATCATCGGTGCAAAGTAGATCTCATATAAAACTGAATATTTTTAATAGCCGTTGATTTCAAGTTGCCGTGTTGCGGACATCCAAGAATAGGAGTCATTAACATTAAGTAAATTATCATCATGGACTAGTTCTTACTAGAACTCATCACATACATACCTGATGAGATTCAATCAACTCTTATATGTCAGACAGTCTGCTCTTGTAGTGCTTCAGAAACCATATTGTTTGCAATCTTCGATTAAATATATCGAGACATTTGATTTGATATTAATTATATGCATGGCACGGAAAATTGACCGATTAAAATTTTGTTGTTTATTTGTATTAAATAGTTGGGGGTAATCATTTCTATAAGTCTGTGATAATTGAGACATTTGTTAACCGACTTACACTTATTTAAAAAGTCACTTTGATTGTCTATGGTTTTTATAAAGTTACGTCTATCGTGCGGTCGGCTTAGCCCAGCCCACCTGTTACATTGAAGCATCCAGTAGCATCTAAAGGAGATAATTTTATTGTTAGTTAATTATAAAGCATAGTGCAAAACCAGCAATGGTTTAGGCCATGAAATGGTTAGCCAATAAACAACTGCCTTTAACAACAGACTCGTAGGACACGCCTGATCGATCAGTAACGACTATATTATAATGATATCACGAGAGTTTTTATGTAGGCTTTCAAATGTTGTACGGATAATTCTACCGTTGCAATTTTAAACGGTTGCACGATCATAACATTTCTATAATACTTTTGAAATGACACAACTCATCAACAGTCGAAATTTCCGCAGACTATTTGAAAATGCCTGCGGAATGATAGTTAAATCGTGTAATTAAGGTTTTCTGAGCGGATTGCGCTGAAGGACAATTTGCGTGCCTTTGACGACGTGAGCGTAATGTTCTCAACTAAATAAAATACGATGTAAATACTGGATTAAATCTGCCCTTAAACTTTTACAATTTTTAATTTGACTTTTTTATGTCAAATAATGACAGCCGAATGATACTTGGAATGTACATGATATGTAACCAAACTATGATATTATTAATTATTCATTGCTGAACTATCGACATACTACTTTTTACAGGTAACATAAATGTTTATTAATTTATGAAAACACTATAACATAAAATGTTAGCACTAAATACAATTACCCAAAATTATTAATAAATATGGCGAACTCAATGAAAAGCTAACATAATTAATATATAACAGATCAATGAATTCGCTCTTATAATTAAAACAGGGCCACTTCAACTCAAGGCGAATTACTGTCATGAGAACAAAATATACATATACGAGTATATAAAATTTTATTTCGATAATATAAGTAAAACTTTTAAGATTAAAATTCCGAACCCTAGTTACGTTGCTTATTTATGTCAATATTTTCCTGTGAAGATAATTAAAGCCTGCTAGAACTAGATCATGTGTGAAATCCTTACACAATTATAACACTTTCGTTAAGTGACGTATTGAATGTTAAAAGGTGCAGAAACAAAGACATAAGGAACAAAGGTTGGCCATTTGGAGAGCACCTGCGCCGCTAGCGCCACTCCGCGGAGGCCTTTTGAAAGAGTCTACGACCCAAATGTTTACTTCGAAAATTATGTCAACATTTTTCGCCAGGAGTTTGAAGAAATTCAACGATTTTAAAGGTGTTTTTTTATTTCGCAAGTTTTTAAACTTTTCTTAATCCTTTTCCTCTGCATAAATTTTGCACCTTTTTGAAAATTTCAAACAAAAATATACAAAACTGAACGAAACAAAACAAACAAAAGTAAATTATTTAATAAATTTCTTTAACAATAAGCGATTAAAGTCATCATACCATAAGTTCCGTATTAATTTGGCATAAATATATTGCTATAAAACAGCTTGCTTACACCCTCTATTAGACAATGTTTACTAGTCTAGTGTTTATATTATAATATACAAGACTGAAACGAACATTGGAATCTCACTGAAAACCATTCATGCGAACATCGCATCTAAATGGCCTCAATGTCTTCACGCTTCCTCTGACCTTTGACAAATTATTCCATGGGAGACGTCACGGTTGTTTTGCGCATCCGTTTGTTTACACCACCCGGTATGCTGCGAAGTTTAGATAATCCTTTGTGAGTAAGTAGTTAATAGTTAAACAAAATAGTTTAATATCGTAATAGGTGCCTTATAAAAAAAAAATTCTTGAAAATTTTCAGAAAATAACAAAGGTGATTCATTTATTTTCTTGTATATATAATGTAAGACAAAAGACGACAATGAACTTTTGGTCAAAAAGTAATAAGATTCGGCAGTAGTGTATTGGCAGCAAGTAACAATTAGTAGCGCGATGGTTCCTCGTTTAATTTTTATGTCTATAAATTCTTGAAACAAAAATTGGTAATTAAATATTAAGTGAAGAGTAAGTAATATTTATATACTATGCTAGTTTGACTCTTCAAACTATGGATAGTACGTTTCTTTTCTAATTTTTTATCGCTTCTCAAAGCTTCGAAGCAAATATAGTAATCATTTAAAAGTTCAATTATACATAATCACAAAAACTGACCTAACCTTTTTCTCAATAAAGACTAAATAATTTCTTAATACAACATTACAACAAAATTTCTAATAGCTTAAATTGAGAGTTTCATCAATATTTGTGTCCATTAGGTAACCCGATCGCAATGAAAAACGATTACTTTCACCTCTTGATCGCGCGATCAATCATGTCAGATGAACTTTATTTACTGGTATGAAGCTAATAATTTGTTTTATACAGAGTTATTTATCCAACTCTGTGATTATCATATTACTTTATAACATTTCCTATCCATTTATTATGACTTCAGTTATCAAACACTAAGATGTATAAAAAATGGTTACTAAAATTCGTATTTAATTCTCGGTCCGTCTTTAATGGCATTTCTGAGTGTGTCTAGATGTTAATTAGATAAATTTTAAATAGATTAACGGGCTGCCTATAACCGGATGAATGTCAAAATCACAGCCATTTCGAGTATTAAATGTGGTGGGAGGAACTCCTAACAATTTATAAGTTCCATCCGGGTCATGTACCACCGTTCATAGATGTAAAAGTCGTGAAGTGCTATGCGCATTACGATTTAAATCTATGAATTACCGATAATACGAAAAAAAATAAGGCATTTTAGGTTGGCAACGCGTCTTCTACATCTACTGATCTTGGAGGTGTCCATGGGCTACAGAATTCCTATCGCATAAAAAAAAGATTAATTTTCTATAGAATTCATAGCTGATTATTAAATTTATTTAAATATTAATCCATCCAGATTTTATTTTGTAATATAGTAATGAGAGTATAATATTAGATGTAATGACATCTTTCGGTTTTTTAACGTTAAAGTTTAACATTCTTTATAATCCTTTGAAAGAGACATTATAAAATTGATATGCTAAAAAAATTAAATACCTATATTCAATAAAAATACGTAAAACCGATATCGAGAACCCTCGGGCAATTGCAGATGAAAGGTTCCTTCTAAATCAAACATATTCCAGTTTGCAAGTGACCCTCTCGGAATTATTTAATTCATTCCAGCGAATCGAGTGCCCGAGGTGCTTTAGAGGTCAATCGTCCATACATTACCTACTGTGCAGGTTAACACGACGATATCGTTACATATTTATCGTTAAGCTTTTTTAAGGACCTTTCAAGAACAATTTTTTTAAAGCAACAAAAAACAAATTGTAGACATATTATTAGACACAGATATTAAAATATTGGTAAAAGATATGTAGGAACTTAAGATTAAAAAACACACTGAAACTTATGACAACGTCATCAGATCAGTTCTAAGTCGAATATAAAATTCAACCACTTATAAACAAATTGTACAGTGAGTAAAAAATAAACGTCTTAAAAATGCTGAGCGAAACGTTGTATTATAATCCCGTATATTTTCGAGAATTGCGAATATTGAGCTTTAGCTGACTTAACAAAAAATTAAGATGAATCAAATCAAATGAATGTTCAAATCATGATTATTTTCACCCTCTCCTATTAGATTCATTCCTATAAAACAAGCAATACAATGAAATATTAAACAATGTTAACCAGCTTATAATAGTCCTATGAAAAAAAACCCAGTTTGCATAATTATACTTTATATTTTGTTACATAATGACCAGCGTACACGAAATTATTAAAATAATAATTATTTTCAGAGTAGCATTACATGTACTTACGTAACATGATGAATGGAACGGGTTTTACCTGCAACAAAAAGGCTCAAAGTTAATGCAAGAACAGTTACTTCTTGTGAAGATGAGATACAGAAGTTTTAACGACGAAAATAAGACTTAAGCGGAGATAGTTATATAATACATATTAATTTCACGGAACGTGTTTCAGCATTAATCAGCTACTTATATTTCATCCATGAAGAGCTATATTATTAAAGATTTATTTCCTCCTTTTTTTAACGAAATAAAGAAAATTGACTTATTGAATATTGAAGCCGGAATCCCTGAAATTGTGCTATCAATAAACCTTCTATGTGTTTAATGAAGTTTAAAATAAAATAAAAATCAGTGTTGTGAATCACAGGAGGCTTAAAGACCTATTTAGTTGTAAAGAAAAGTAGGAAGCGTCTACTCACTACCTTACTTGAAGGTACGGAAGTTTACTATCAATAGACATTGTTATACAGTTGTTTCTTCTATTTTTTTGATCTTTTGAGAATCACAAGCGAAAACCTGTCCCTTCATATCATAAGTAACTATATGATACTTCAATTTTGTTGCAGCGGTACCGAAGGTGGGTCAAGGTCGAAATATCTGTCACTGTAAACTGTGGCGGTTACACCTGTATTGAATGTGCAAAATAAAACATCAAAGTTTAGTATATTCGCGACATACCTTTTCGATTTTTTGCAGAATATAAATCTTAATGCAGAAATAATAACCTAAAGCCTAAACAAAGAAAAATTCCGGATTATTATTTGAACACGGTAGATTAAAATTGACTTCAACGATTTCGTAACATAATTTGTTATAAGTTAAGGTAAAAAGGTTATTAAAATTTAATATGTTATATTTTGCATATTCCTACGAACACAGTGAATACAAAATTTATGTACTTAAAGGAATAACACCCACAGGATGAAGGAACCTATTGTTAAACTTTACTGAACATGAGAAAATTATATTGGAATAAAAATTCCAATATAATTTTCTTACCTAAAAATGCAGGTACATAAAGCTGGAGGTAACTAGCAAGACTTGTATAACAACCGAGTATAATAACAATGCAATTTACAATTCCATAGCATAACTTTTGTGTGCTTTGCTTCTATTATAAATAATAAATAACTTCCAACTACACTTCCGTGTATGCTAATATAGTAGTTTATTCATAGACGGTAACTTATCAATGATTTTATAAGCAATCCAAGCGTTGTATAAGATTTCATGTCAATTTTAACAAAATGTTTATATTCCATAGAAATTGTGGCTTAAACAATGATCAAAAGAAATAGGTCTATAACTCATACGAGTAAATTTACAATTCAATTCAATGTTATCTTAGCCAATATATCGGTACGGACAATTGTATTAAAACTTTACACATCGATTATCATTTTAATATTCTAACTTTTCATACAACGTTGTTCACGCAAAACAAAAATATATATGGTTTCGTCCGTGCAAAATCCTTTTGATAACTTAAAATATTCCATCCCAGCTCTAGTTACTAAACATCATGTTTACAGTAAACTTTGATCTCTAAACTTTTCTAAGACATATTCTTAGAAACTCTATTATCAAGTGCGTGATAGATCAAAGTCAGTTATGAAGTGTTAGCTCCGATGCATCAGGGCTTAGCAAACTTGTACATAAGGCTTACAGGCGAACAACTTTGACGTAAAGAAAAGCTTGAAAGTGCACTACGATTTTAATATACATTTATTTATGAAG
>JAOSYY010000007.1:11368462-11424332 GCA_025727935.1 Hebomoia glaucippe
TTTTTTTTTCATTTTTTTAAGATACAGCATATAAAAATACATACAACCCCCAATTTTCACCCCTCTACAGTCAACCCATATTATTATGTGGCATAACGACGTTAGCGGGGTCAGCTAGTAAAAATAAAAAATTTGGTTATAGTGAATAAAATAAGCATATGCTAAGTTCCGATCTTAAAATGAGATGCCGATTTATGAATTGTAAACAGTAAATGCTTTATATTTTGTTTCTTTGTAAATGGATCAGAAATCTAATAATTTTACTGTAATGATTACTTTTCGCTTGCAAAATTATTATACCGATTTAAGAAATTATATTTGAGTAATCATTCTTGTTACGACTAATCAAATGTCAGTAGTTTCATTCAGAATAATTAACTAAATAAATAGTTCCTTCTTACAAAGTTGCAAGTTTTTATTCAAATTATTACGCCCGAGGTTCTCTTTTCAAAGCCGTTTGTAAAATGTCCCACTTGTCGTCCTTTATGCGTTGTCACATTCTGATTATATTCTTTCATAATACCGACCTGGTTTCTGGCGCGCTGTAAATTACAAGAAAAATTACTAGCAAGCCACGCTTCCTGCCAACTGCGCCAGTGTCGGATAGAGAATTACTTTTCCTGTTAATTATTTGATCGTGTTGTCTATAGTTTACTTATTACCTTCAGCCATTTATATCGAATACAAATTATAAATTTAGTATATTACTCCTATATTAACAAAATAAAAATATTTGTAATTAACAAAATAAAACAAACAGTTATATTATTACCATTATATGTATAAAACGATCCCAAATTCCCAAATTAGATTTTTTTACGAATGTTATTCTATTAAAGAACTGTCAGAAATTAGCAATCGAAACAATCTAATAAAAACATGATAATAAAAAAAAACTATAAGGGTGATTACTGTCACTTGCTTTATGAATATTGTAAAAGTTGAATACATATATGCTTGTAAAACTTGGAGAGTAATTTTAGTCTATAATTTTTAAATAAAGTTCGATATTGTTGATAATTGAGGTGTATGCTGCAATTTCTCGAGGAATTACTATTGGTAAAAAAAGGTTTTGATTTTGTTTTCTAAACAATTGTCACTGCTAAGCGCGCGGGGTGCGTCGCCAGTCAGCCATGTCTTCCCACGACTGTAGTAGCCAATGACATTGCTATTGAGGACGATGTGGGTTCGTGACCCGCTTTTAGTTATCTACTTATTTGCTATTGAAGCTATTATTATCCGACTACGCCAGATGAATGATGTTTCTCTACTGTATTTATTTATAAAGTATGAAATTAATTTAGTTCGACTAATTCACACTTTTATTAAAAAAATATATTACGTTATAGAGGACTCGCATAGTATACATACATGTCGTTTTATATAATACGAATGTACAATAATCTTGGAAAGTTAAATTGTACTTATTAGTTTGACTTTCTATCACGTTTTTGTTATCATTCATAATGTAAAACTGTGAAGAATTACACTCCAATCATAAATGTACGTACATACATACATATTTTTATTATTTTAAAATCATAAAACAAAAATGTTCATGTTTTCTGAGATTATTCTGCCTGACTCAATAAATTTAGTTATATTACAGAGGTGCTTTTTATATCTGGCTGAAATTACTCCCCTACATTGTAAATTATTGATCGAGACTGAGAGAATATAAGCTTTGGTGCTACTAACCATTAGTGTGCAAAGTGCTAATTGGCATTAAAGTAATAAATTATTAACCAAAAATGTCTGTCATCCTCATAATTTAGGATTGGAAAACAATTTTCTTTGAGATATTATTATAGTCTTCATGTAGATTATAGCAGATTCATTGTTGTCCAAAGTCATTTATTTTTTCATAATAGGTAAATAAAAAAATTGTAAGATCTAACCAAAACATTTATATGAAAGATAAAGATTCCTGTAAGCTAGTTATAAATACCAACAATTACTGCTCATTATACAATGTTTTATTATGATTTTAGAATGCTGATACATACGTTATTAGACAATTCTAATCAGTTCATAGGCTGCAGCTGTTAGATAACTTTTTTAATACTTAATCAATTTTGTTAACATGTCCATTTACCTTAGAAAATCAACTTTACTTAATGCTATAATATATGATAATATGTTATCAAAGAACAACAAATAACATATCTTTACAACCTACATCTGATTAGAAAGAAGAAAATCTATGCCACTGATAGAAGAACAATCTACAATAACAATTATCAATTGTATAACTAGAACATTGACCTTTACCTTCAAAATAATTACCACTTCTGACATGTGGACTTGAAATTTGATTGATAAAGATAGTTAGGTCCTTAATATAAGTACTGTCTATTGATCAATAAGAAGTGAAGATTACTCACCATATTTATAAAAAGTATAATAAGCATGCATTGTTCTTTTCTTCACACAATTTTATGTTACTTAAAGTAAAACTTCAAGATAACAAATTTATTGGTAAATAAAATCTATATTTACCATATAGATTTTATTTATATTAAACAACAAAGCTCAATCATACAAAAACATACAATTCCTGAGTAACTATTTATTAACAGTTTTTAAAAAGAAATAACTGACTTTGAACAAATTAATAACAAAAATTAATGAATAAGCTATAAACAATCCTTAATACATGATATAAAACCCATACATATTCAGTTTAGTTTTGTATAATTGGTGTTATTATGTTTGCAATAATTAAGTCTTTCCATTGAATGAACACTGAATCCTTGGTGCAATATAGAATCCAACTCTTGATCTGTTTTATAAAATTACTGTATAATCTTAATTGATTTGTAACATTACATGTATATTTAATGATACACTTTTACTGGTGTTAAAATAACAAAGTTAAATATAACAATAATGTTCTAGTTTATTAAGAAAATAATGAAGAGACTAAATGCCTATTTTTGGAAAAATATTTTTATATAAATAGGTTATACTCTTAATAAAATATTTTAAATTCTAAAGCTTTAAGAGGTAATATATTGATTACCTTTCTATTGAAAAAGGTCATCTGAAAAGATTTGCTAGTAAACTTATCAATAAATATAACTAATCTTAAATATTTAGAATTATGGAGTCATATCCTTAAACCCCCAAATAAACTGAATAAAATGTAATACATATTTTTTAGATTTTTTTTATAATTTTGAGGCCTACTGGAAATATATGTAATGAAAAATTAGTATACTTCTAAGCAGAATTTTAATAGGTGTATAAATATGCTTCACCTTCACATACAGATAAGACTAACATACTTTCAACTTTCAGACATAATCAGTTCATTTACATTGATAGTGTTATCTCATTCTGCAAAAATATTGCCCAATGAGTTTAGTACTTGCGTTGAAGGTCGTGAAAACAACGCAAATCGACAATAAGGACTTATTCTTAAAATAGTTCGCAAAGTCACTGACCTGAGGTAAGTTGGCCGCGATCTGCCGGTGCAAGGAATCCCTCTCTTTTTCAACTTCCTTCAGCCGCAATTCTGTGTCACCAAGACGTTCCTGAGTTTCACGTAAACTCTCCACCAGTTTATCTCGTTCATCCAACATAGATACCATAAGTTGCTCGAAGTTCGCATCCTCCCCAGAGAACTGAGAACTACGCTGGCTGATGCTATCTTCGGATATCGTGGGCATCACGTCGCACATCATATTCCACATTTTAATTTACCATCAAACACGAATAACTATCGTACACGATACACCTAATACAACTATAATTTCGTTCACCGTTTTACTTAAGTTTCGGCACAAATGTTACCTAAACCTAGCGCACAAAATATGTGAACGCTGTTTTACATTGTCGATATATTCGTACAAACTTTCAGTCAATATTTCGATATACATTATAGTTCGATAATCTAGTAAGACACACCTAAAATGTAAAATCTTACGATTCCATACTATCGCGGTTCAAGCGGCATGTCTGCCATCTTGAATTGGAACGTCAGTCAAATGTTAAGAATGTAGACTATTGCCCTAAGGATTACACAAAATTTGCAAATTCTTATCTGTGCTTTAATATAGTCTGTATTGTGAACTGTATATCTACTACAGCCATATCTAGATTTGAAGAAATATGTACTAGCTTTTATTTATATTTATTTTTCATAATCTTACTCCTACATAATTTATGGAAATATTTTTTTTTGAAGGACGTTCGCGTTTTTAGCCTGGTGGCTATGAAAACTAACCGGATGTTTATGTGGAAATGAATACAAACCTTCAATATGTATATTGCCTATTAAAATAAAAAAAAGACGCTGCCATTACAAATGTTATGTTTTATGGGACTAGTCAAGCATGCTATAAGTGTAATAATTTCACAATTTACATCATAATAAATTCATACCTATTGACTTACAACCATTTTTGTCAATGCAAACCGTCCGTAAGTGTCGATACAGTTGAAAACTCGTAAGAGATGTTCGTGTCATTTGACAATTTTGACGTTTATCAAAGTGCTGAACTGCTGAATATTATTTATTAATATTCAAAACTTCAAAGTTCTAGAGTTCCAACATCACTTAAAAGGTCCTTGGTTATCAATAAAATTATAGGTGCATTACTTTAAATAACCATAAATCGACTCAAAAATTTATCTTAATTTCAGACTTTTGTTTAACGAAGACTATATATAATTTAAAGGTTAAATATAATACTAAGTTTTTTAAAGAAAAAGAACTGTACGGTTATTCAAAACTATAGATGTCGAAGAAGAAAGGCCGAAAGAAGTCTAAACGTATGCGAAATTATTTTCAATTGATTATACAACTTTGAACTTAATAATAAACGTCAATACACATTTTTCTATAAACTTTAAAACTTATTATTATCTATTAACATTCACCAATCAATCAATACATTACAGATTCAATAATATATCAACAAATAAAAGAGCAACAACATGACAATTATATCATTTTTGAAGAAGAGTCAGATGTTAAAATTACCAAATCAAAAAATCGTAACCAGAAGTCACCTGACGAAATTGACGCTCATTTTGGTTTTTGTTACCCAGAAATTGTATGGTATCTCATCTCTGCTTTTATTGAACCCAAAGACATTCCTGTCTTTGCTGCTATTAACAAAACTACATATAACATAACAAAAAGAGAATCTTTTTGGTTTTCCATATATAAAAGGTATTGTGATAAAGATAAGAGACTACCTGATAGGTTACGTATAGAAAATAATTACAGAGCATATGGATTGCGTCAGAGAATTATAAGAGCACTCTACCATACATATGACATTTTTGTCATTAAAGCCTCAGAGAATGATAATAAGAAATCACCCCATTCACTTTTGAAGCGAATCTGTGTTAATACTTGGTATTGTAAGAGCCAATTATACTGGAATGTATATGTTAAGTTTAAAAAGCAGGGACAGATTGACCATAATATTATTAGTAAGGATGATGGAAGAGTGGATGCTAATCCTGAAGAAAATACTAAGGTCTTACAGGTATAATAAAATGTCACCTTGTAACATTTTTCAATTGAAAGCTTTTAGTTTAATCTTGGTCAGCAATACAAATCAGCTTTTATAATAATTGGAATTCCAGTAGGTACAAAAACGATCAACAATGTAACAAATTGTCAGCCAGTGCAGTCAGTTCACCAGAGTAAGATATAAATGAATACAGAGGATGTAATCTTTTTAAATCCCCATGGATTTATGTCTGTATATAGGAATAGCACCTAAAGAAATAGTCCAATTTTAATGTTTTTTTTTTGTAAAATATGACATAATCAAGATAGTCTTTTTGTGTTGAAGGTTATATAAAATTCTTATTCTGTATAGGATGTCTGTTATTACTAAATCCATAATAATATTGCCATATTTTTATTATTTATTGGAATATCAAAGCAATAACTTATTAAATATTTCAGATCTGCTGTAAGCATGTTCACAACATTCCTGCATTGATGGGCATGACATTATCGGCATTTAGTTTATCATATCAATTACCGGGCTTAAAACTTGAAATGGGTTTCTCAAACCCTCAAGATGCCACCAGAAAGTTCCATTATGTTGTTGTTGATTCTGTTATAAAGTGGTGTGTTTATGACTGGTGGCACCCCAATTATCCTCATTTTGATGTAAAGCCTCCACCATTGATGAAGGATGAAGAATCAGCTCCACTTTTAGAAGTTGATTTTTTTGATTTATCTGATGAAGATTAAATTTTATCATGTTATTGATATGAGTTTGGTTATAAAAAACTGCAGGTCTAATAAGAAGTAATGTATGTATTTTTGTATGTATGAATATTTAAATTTTCAAAATCATTTTATGTACTTGTCATCTTTTATAAGGAACAATTGAATTAAAAGCTATATTAATACATGATTGTTTCAGTTTAAAGATGAGATGGTTTAAAGAAGAATCTGTATAGTGTGTTTCTGTTATACCATATGTATATGTACTTACATATTCATTAAAAAGAACTGTTTCAAACGAGTAGTATTTATTTTCATTTTAAACATACATTAATTTATAAAAGTTTTAATGTTTCTACTAATGTTTCCAGCATTGATATTATGCGTTTTATGTTTTCATCATATCGTTTTATTCTGGTATTAGGTTAAAACTTAAATCATGAACTCTTCGCGTATTATCTGTCGTTAAGGTAATAATCTTCAAATTATTGTTTATAATTTCGATTATTGAACTTGTAATCATGTTTATTTTATGTGGTGACGATCAAGGCTGACCTTTTAACCTAGACAATGTCTTGTAATTAGCTTAATCAACTACACACATTAGTCGCAGTAAGTAATAAAAGAACACACGTCTTCGAAATGTTTCTATATTTTGCAACGTTACTTTGCATATGTTTAACGGTAAGAAATCTTTCAATAAATACTATACTAACAATATATTTAATTCTAGGTACAGAATAAATTATTAAAATAGTCATTAATTTTATTTCTTGGTTTAAACATTTCAAGTGAACTATAACGGTTCTCGTATTCAATAATGATAAAGAGATGTACCTTTGACAATTATCTGTGATATATTATGTACATTAATTAGTATATTTCGTGTAGATATGCCAAGCAGATATACCAGTGTCACCACCCTTACGGTGTGGAGCCATGCCTAGAACGGTAAGTATAAAAAACAATTAAATAAACACATTTGATTTAACTTGTACCTAAGTATTGTTCTGTTTTAAAAATTATTTCTAATAATATTATGAAACCAACTCTTTATATTAATATCGCTTATTTCTGCTGATTATATTATATTTATCTTAGTAAAAAAATAATTATGCATACTTTTATTATTGTATTAATTACATCTCTTCGACGTTTTTATAGGTTTATTCGTGTCTGAGTACACCAAAGATACTGAAATCAGGAATTTCGGCTCATTGCAAAGGTATCACTTCTGAGGTAAGTCTCATTAAACCCCAAATAACATTTAGTATTGAATAGGTACGAATAGAACCTATATAGTAATACTATTTCTATTAAGTTCTGTATAATTCTTTTGATAAAAGCTTTACTGACTTTGATTTTCTTTTTTTAGTGTGAAAAAATAACATGCCTTTTTGAAGAGTCTGGCTGGTTAAATAATAAGGTCGTTGACCAGGTGAAGTTAAGGACTTATTTTGAAGATTTTGGTAAACATAATCCGTCATGGAATACAGCAGTTGAATATGTGAAGACAAATTGTTTGAATGGCGACTTACCTGCTCAGGGTATATATTTAAACTGTCCAGCCTATGACGTCATGCAGTGCGCATTTTCAAGTTTTATCAAGGTATTATTTATAACCTTTAGAGGATTATTACATATACTTTTATATATCTATATTGTTTCTTGTACTTATATTACCGCTTATTCACATCGGTACTTAGGATCAATGGTTTTATAATAAATAATTAATAGTTTTGTAAAATTAGAGATTGAATTCACATTTACTTATTTATGTTGTATTTAGAGGTCACTAACTAATAAATATTTTGTTTCAGAACGCTCCATCATCTGAGTGGTCTACAGCATCTCGCTGCGATTACCCACGTCAGTTTGCAGCATCGTGTCCCGTGTGTCCATCCGATTGCTTTGAACCCTTGATACCAATTGGTTCTTGCAATGCTTGTCTTGCCCTACCCCGGTCACCATAATTACAAATGTCTTTATTAGTCAGAGAATTTGTGTTACTACGCTAGTTCCTAAACTATGACTAGAGTGAGACTTCATTAATGTCAACTTAACACACAAAAGGTACCTCAAAAAATATGCAATGAATAAACTTCAAAATCAATTACAATAGAAGTTATATTCTTGGATTATCACTAGATACTTTTTCTTCTAATGAGCGCTTCGAGTTAAGGATACTAATCTATAATAAGGATAATAATATAAGACTTTATTCTAAACGAACTTTACTATGAAAGTAAAATAATGTTTACATGTTGTTTTATTGTATACTAGCGGTGCCCCGCGGTTTCATTCACCACCCATGTCACAATATCTTTATAAATTACAGCCTATTTGTTATTCTGATGTGTAAGCTGTTTTATTGTAAGGTTTCATCAAAATCCATTCATTAGTTTTTGCAAAAGAAAACAATGTTTTGCGTGAACCATTTCGATTGAGAAATCTGTGTTAAATTGTTGTTTATTCTAAAATAAAGGCGAAGATATAAGCATCGACTATCCGAATAGAACTGACCATCCATGATCATATTCATGACATGATCCGCCCGGATATTACGGTGAATGGCTAGAATTAAAAACTATATTGATGACCTACAAAAAATCTTTAAAATTTAACTTCTGGTTCCCTGCGGTTTCAACCGCGTATAGAGACAATTTCAATATATTATATATTGACGGTAATTTAAACACTCGATTCTCTTACAAATGTAGCCTTGTAGCAGACAGTTTTTCTATACAAATTATGAAAGTATGAGTAACTGAAGTTAGATTTTTCTGACGAATAAACGGAGTTGGCAGCGTTCATAACAATTAATTATCAGGCAATAATGTTTATATAATAATAGAACGAATAGTAGTGCTTTTTACTTCTTGACATCAATAAATTGCGCGTACATAAAGTTAGGTTTCTATAAGAAAATCTGATTATCGATCGAAGATACTGTATGCCAATCACGGAATTCCCTAATAATTCAGACTTCCCTTACTCGTTTACAGAAATTAAATATGAAGCTGTTTTTAAAGCGCATGCTCAACAATCGCTTCTGCGTACTAAATGACATTACGTCAAAAACCTTTACTCCCTTCGGAGGTTTTGACGTCATTAAAGCGTTTAACAATATTTTACTGTTTAGAAAAATATGTAACTGTCGGTAAGTAGATTTTTATATGTATGTTATAGCTTTTCAATTCAACAGAACGAATTATTTAGCCTCTCCCTAATGCGGGCGTATTAATAATTCAATGGGCGTAGAGATTTTTTTATATCTTTAAATGTAGTTTTTTTTATTAGTACTTCCCTAAGGTTTAGGTCAGTAATTCGTCCTTGGTCGTGAATCTATGTATAACCTGTGGTTTGTTAAACACTTCAAATAAGATATTACGCGTGGCTTATAAAACTCTGAGCTTTCATTTTAATAATTGGTCATTATCATTTTAATTTCTTGTCGACGAATGCTCTTCTGCGTCTTATGAATACAAATTATTATAATCTCTTCCTTTCATACATTATTGGAGTTTTCTATGTAACTGCGTTATTCTATGACAAATTTTGAATCTTTAAAATTATTTAATAATCAACTTTTTGAAATTTTATTGTAATGATATAATGTACTATAAGATGTATATATTTTACCGGGGCTGGAAAATATAAAATTTGTATTATTTCCGTTAATCGCATTAGCGTACAAAGTTACAATTCTATTATTATTATTATTTAGTAGTCTTAAAATAATAGGTATGAGCCTGAAATAATCATGCTCTCAGATATTATACCCCTTACCTCTTTTGCTAGTAGCAGTTTCTGGTAAATAATGTAAAATCTACGTAACCTGGAGTAATATATTTACTAAATGTAAAACGCAGATATCGAAAAATGTTTCAGTTAGTTACTTTAATATGCTTAAAATTAATATACACAAAAGGTTATGTATATGTAGTACAAGAGAAAACGTTGTCGAAACTTTTTAATAGAATATGAAAATGCCTAAATTTTTTTTATGTAATGTTGCGTTGTCATACAAGCAATTTTTATATATGACACTTACTGAAAGATTATCGCCACTTATCAGATAAGAGATAGCGTTCTTCAATAAATATTGTGTAAATAGCAGGCAGACACGTACGAATTGCTCTATAATAGATTTACAACACTTATTGTTTATTGTAATGTTTGGGTGATTAAACTCATGGTAAGATAATTAATGCAAGAATAAAAACTTGTGAGGAAGCTTACATTTATGTACGATGTCATTTGTATATTATAATATATATATTTACGTAAATATTAATACCTTAAATGAAAATATCTACTCATCTCCTGTTAAAAAATGAACGATACTCATAGAAAATCGTGAAATAACAATAGAAAACAATCTTCTAAATATTTGCTAAGTTTCTTATTTGAGACAACAATATAATAGACGAATTAAAATATAAGAACGTTGTATTATATCTCAGACAAAAATACAACCGTCTATTTCTGGGATATCTGTGTGGATAAAAAAAAATTCTTATTCATAACCCTCTCTTCATTTGTTGAAAATTTAATGAAATAGTTAGGTACATCTATAAAAACACTAGAAACTTATAATAAATTATTCATGACGTCAGCATTTCGACCATTTTTGTCATTTGTTTAAATGGTTTGGCTAAATAATATTCCACATTCGCAGATAAATTACAAACATGTTCGAAGGCGCAGTAGCCGGTATCCTCAACCGGCTTCTCGGCAAATACGTCCAGGATCTCGACACAGAAAATTTGAATGTGGGCATATTTAGCGGCAATGTTAACTTGACCGATTTGAAGCTTAAGCCTGAAGCGCTAGTAAGATATAATCGAATATTCAATTTATTTCTTTTTCTACCTATGCACTTTTCAAATACGATTTACTAATACGAAGCCAATTTATAACTAATTAATTAAAAATTTAATACTATCATGTCAAAATAAAACTTTGCATAGGTAGCTCGAATACTAACTAATACTAATCAACCTTGGATTTAACCCAATAGCATATAAGATATATTACAAATGCCTACTAGAAAATTTATATTATCATATGTTTTTACAGTATGAATTAGACCTTCCAATTGATGTGAAAATTGGTACGATCGGTAAAATTAACCTGAAAATACCATGGTCTGGTCTGTACACGCAACCTGTGGTTGTTCACATAGAGGACGTCCTCATCCTAGTTGGACCAGCTATTTCCAACAGCTACTTCGACCCTGAACGTGAAAAACGCCTAACAAGAGCAGCAAAGCGAAAGATACTTCAAGATCTGGAAGCAGAGAGCGAGATCTTAAAAGGACCACAAAATTTCTTTGAGAATCTGTTCACTGCTATTGTGAATAATCTTCAGATTTATATCAGAAATGTTCATGTGCGGTATGAAGACTCCATCAGTTCCAAAGACGGGCCTTTGGCTTGTGGTCTATGCTTGCAGAGTTTGTCTATTGAAACAACAAATAGGTTTGTATAAGATTTAGGTAATGTAATGTACTGCTCTTGTAATTTCTTATGTTTAATTCTAGTATTTTCTTTATAAAAACAATAAATTATACGCATCAATAACTAATGCTAACATGTAGCAAATACATTACCTAGCATTAAATGAGCCTTATGCTTGTCAGTCCATATCTGATACATAGTATGTATAGAAAATATATTTAAATGTTTGACTTAATAAAGTTATAAATGAAGCATATTATTCTAAATAGATATAAAAAACGGAATTACTGTATTTCACCCTTACTAAACATCATTACAAATCATTTAACATCAATCAACTGTTTCTTCTGTTTTAGCAAATGGAAACCATCGATGACACCTGCTAATGCATCGACTGTCTACCAAATGATGCGTATTGAGTCCCTATCTTTGTACTGGAATCCGACAGCGACGGCGCTAGATGATGCAGAGATAGCGCAGATCACACCCATGCAGTACTACAACTGGAAGCATTATATGCTCACAGGTCTTGATAAGTTCTCGATGCATCACGAGGACTTCGAGTTCCGTAAGTAGCATAATCTATAACATAGTACCTAAAGTGAATGACAAATTTCAGGATCCCATCATGGAACCCAGCTAAGTTTTCTAACCTTGTTAAGCTACAATTAAGTATGACTACGATTTTACCCTTAAAATGGATCATAAATATACATTACTTTTTATAAAGCTTTAAAAGTTAGGATACTGTATAATATGATATTCATATTACGTCCCAGTTTTGAAACCAGTCACATGCAAAGTGAAGGTGCTAATCAACCGCTCAGGAGAAGCTAGGGTACCGAGGCTTTTGGTCGATGCTGTGCTCCAAGACAGCGCTTTACAACTGTCAAGACGGCAGTACCTATCTATTGATAATTTGCTGGCTTCTTTTAGAAGGATACAGCTTAATAGGTAATAACTGTTACTACACCTGATTCTTCATTGACACATTTGTTATTGAATCATAAAACAATAAAATAGAATTCCTTAAACTGATTGACTCCTAGTATTTATAACGCTACTTATAAATAGAAACACTATTTTTTTTAAACATTAAAGTTGTAATCATTTAATAGTCATTTCTTCACAGGAAATACCGGCATCTTCATCCCGGTGTACCATTAATGAAAAACATTAAAAAATGGTGGTTGTACGCTTATAATGTTGTGTTGGAACAAAGGGTCCGCCCGTACACTTGGACTGCCATCAAAAAGCACCGCGAGAACTACAATATTTATAAGAAAACGTATAAAAGTCTTTTGAGAAGTCCTAATGATATAGAACTGAAAATGGACTTACAAAAGTGTGAAGATAACTTACCAATTATATCCGTCGTAATAGCGAGAGAGCAGGCAAAGTTTGAAGTCAGTATATTCGTTGATAAATATATATTAACTGGTGTTAAATTAAGAGATATCTACATGGTTTGAACTTTGAATATGTATAAAAGAGTTTCCCCTATTCCTCTATCAACGATAGACATTAGCCATATTACCTTAACATAAAGTTAATATTTTCTATTTACAATGGTGCGATATTAGCATTTAGCATTAAAAAAATGATTCGGATAAGCAGGGTCAGGGTACAGGAACATACACACGAAAGGCTGTATCCTGGATCCCGGTAAAAGACATGAGAATCTATTTATATAGAAATGTTATTCTTTTGACAAAGGTTCAGTGATCCAGTTTATAGTAAATATTAAAAACGTGTGAAAAATCTCAATATAATTTATTTCATTATAGCTTTTATCACAAGAGCCCGACAGAATCGAAGTAGTTGAAACAGAATTCGATTGGTGGAATCCACTTATAGACTCTGAGAATGAACTTGAAACTGATAGCAAGACTAAAACAGAACTCTGCGTGAAAACTGAAAGGAATAAAACTCTATGGAGCCACCTATCTAGTCCTGAAAAGAAGAAGGTTTATGAACTAATCGGGTTTATGGAAGGATCACCAAATAAGGAAAAGTCTAAACAAAGTATTGGTAAGTTTTATTTGGATGGGGAAAATAGACAAAGTTAAAATTATTATGTTTAGGTTAAAACAATAACCTAATTACTGTTTCAGAGCATAAAATAAACCTAACACTGGCTAACAGTTCGCTAACGTTGATGAATAGGAACAAGGAAGTTCTAGTGGTTACTTTAACTCAGTTCCTCGCGTCTTTAGAAACCAGGCCTTCTGCGAAAGCATACAAGGTAACGAAAAATAACGTTGATGCATAAATACTGACTAGATAAACTGAACTTTATTGACCATAAATAAATTAAAAAAACTAAAATATTCTCATAGTTTTGCTTTTATTGAAATTGAAGTAATATGGAGATTGATGCGGAAATAAATTTTCTTATTTTTTTAATTTGTGGCAGTTATCGATTCGCGCAGATAACTTAGTAGTAGAGGGTGTATCATCTGATGGAGAGTTGGTGCATATGTTGATAACAGCGAGGGAGAGCTCTATGGGGACCGCACTGGCAGTCGATGTAGAACGAAATCCTAGCAACAGCCACGCCGATCTGGCGCTTACTTGTCTTATGGAACCTGTAGAACTCGTTTATATTGAGGTTTGTACTATCTGCACGTTTTCTTTCTTACGTTACTTTTATAATTATGTCTTCTCATTAGTAACGCACTAAATTCTTTTTACAATAAATTCATGTTACGTTGGACACTTTTCCTGTATATTATTGTAGACGCACACTTTCATAACAAGAATGTTATAAAATATTTGTTTTAAGGTTATATGTATAAGTGTTATAGAGTGAAATTACATAATGAATGCAACAAATTAAACTTAAACATGTATAAATAATCACAAAAATGAATTTATGAATATTATATTACTTTCAAATTATAGTTTTAAGGAATTATACAAAAATTTCAAGCAATTCTAATAAGTCAGGTTGGCCGAGTGGTCTAAGGCGCCAGATTTAAGCTCTGGTTCCCGAGAGGGAGCGTGGGTTCGAACCCCACACCTGACAAACCAAGTTTCAATTATAATTTTTAATTTTTCTCTTTTATTTATATTCCTTCCAAATGTTAATCTGCAAAGTGCAGCATTCAACTATTGGTGGTTTATAACAATAGACTATTAATTTTTTGAAATCAATTGTAACTAAATAATTAAGTTTATGTAGATAATACGCCTTATGTTATTTTATACAATTTATGCGTTATTATAAATTAATTGCTTGAAACATTGTCAAAATTACATTCATTACCCGTATAAAATTTTCTTTAAATACGGATCTATATCGGACTACTGTGTAATTTATAAATCAATAATGATTGTAATAGGCTAAAACACAAGACTAAAAAATGTATAGATTTATTGATGGAAAATATTAATTACACGAATCAAAATATACTTGTATAATGTGTGACACTTAAGTAAAAAATAACACCGATCAATAAATAATTTCAGCATGGCATTACTGAGCTAATTAATTTCTTCCAAACTCATTCAATGAGCACCGAGGAATTATTAGATGAAGTATCTGCAGCTATGGAACAAGCAGGCGTGGTCAGCAAGTCAGTGTTGGCTTATGCTGTCAGTAGGAAGAAAGTGTTTAATTTGAACGTAGACCTTAAAGGTCCTTGTCTTATAATACCGGAACACGGCTGTATGCATAAGTAAGTTACTAACA
Source organism: Hebomoia glaucippe (assembly GCA_025727935.1). Lineage (NCBI taxonomy): Eukaryota > Metazoa > Arthropoda > Insecta > Lepidoptera > Pieridae > Hebomoia > Hebomoia glaucippe. The sequence continues at coordinate 11,383,818 of JAOSYY010000007.1, forward strand.
AAGGATTAATTAGATTAGGCTTTCTGCTATACGGGGTTGTTTTGATATGCTAAATATAATAATATTTTTAATATTATACATATAATATAGTTATCATTTATGGAAATTAGTAAATCTCATATTTTTTAAGAAAATATGCGTTTGTCATTCTTATAATACTGAAAATTAACTTTAAAAACTCTAAGAGTTAGTTTAAAATGTGCATTTATTTTTCAGACCCGGCCGTTTATTAGTAATTGACGTTAACCGAATAATAATTAAGACTGATTTGCAACCTTCGAACTTGGTTTTGGAGGATGCAACTTGTATGGAACTAGAAGAAAAGCTTTACGATCGTTTCCATGCTGAGTGCTCTTTTCAAGTAAGAAACGTGTATTTAAAATAGATGTACCTACTTAACAAAGAACTAAAACTTACCTCTCGTTTCTATCATATCAACTCCAGATATAGAATTTAGGTATAAATAAATATCACTAAGGCAGTTCTTACTTTCTTTTGTTATAGAAGATTTTAATATGTTTACTTTACAGGTTTTGTTTTGTGACTGGAATGAATCTTGGCGAGAATTCCGAAAACTTGTTGATTCTGATAATCATCTAATACCGAGAGTAAAGAGCCAGTTAGTTTTTTCTACAAGCATAAGAAAAGACTACAAACTCCTACCCAGGTAATATTACATAGATTTAAATGCAAGAAAAATACACGATCTAGAGACAGTAAGAATCTTCTAAAGACATCTATTGTGCGATGATCAAAGGAAAGCCAACACATTTATCGATACATCGAGAAATATAATAATGGATGGAAAGTCAGTCAAAATATGTCAGTCCTTGAAGAAGCGATCATTAGCACTGAAGATAAATAGACACGACAGTTTAGAATAATTAAAGATGTCATTACCAAGTGACCTCATACCTGTCTGTTGATGCCTATTCTAAAAACCGTGTATATTAAGTACATAAAACTATTTACGTCTATTTTTTCAGATACAAATTAAACATATCTTTAACCAGTCTCAAACTTAATATTTCGGATCGAATCATCGCTCTTCTTCTGGATTTCTTCGACTATCTTCCAATTCCTGTTCCTAATACAGTCCCTGTCTCCTTTATGGACTCTGGAGATTATGCAGAAGACTTCCTCGATCCTGATTTAATAGAAAATTTGCAGTTGGACAGGGTTCTGGCTGATCCAGGATATGGAGACCTAGTGAAACTTAGGACTAAAATTGTAGCTGCATATTTCAGTAGAAATAGGTAAGTCTATCTTTATGTTTCAAGAACGGAATTATCTGTTAATTTTTTGTATTATATGCGATAAAACCAGCAATGAATGAAATATAAATGTTAAGACTTCGAGTTTATCATCATCTCATAAGATTTTAAATTCACAGGCAACCAGAAAGCCAAATAGACGGCGGGCACTCTTATTCTCCGACTGTTGAGTTGCTTCCACCTGCAGACATCAGCGATGAAGAAGTGGAGGAGTATGCCAGATCTGTTGACCTTCCAGGCTTTGATGATAATGTGTCGCCCAGCAATAACATTGGCACACTTCTTCGATTTATAATTGGTAAGAGACATTTCTGAAATTAAAATTATCACAAACTATTTGTCCTGCTGATGTCCACATTTAATTTTACATTTTTATTAAATAGTTTTATACTTGCCACTCTCTTAAATGTACTAAATCAACGATTGTCTCACTTACCCTTACCTACACCTTTTTATGTTGTTTAGGAGAAATCGTTATAAACTTAAATCGCTCTAGCGATCAAATTGATCGACCGTACATCATGTTGAGTATCACCAAGCTTTGTCTGGATGTGGCGCTTATGGCCTATGGTCCAGCCGTTCAGCTGTCGGTGGGATCGGCGCTTCTCACTGACAAACAGCACCATAGCAATACCGGACAATACCTTGAGCTGTTAACGAGCAGTGGGGAGCTCTTTAACTTGTTATATAGGAAGGTCAGTGCATTTAACAGCAGTAGGTCATTATAGGATGTCTTTAAAACATGATATATTGTTTCAATCTTGGGGTCTCGTTTTCAACATAAATGATTACTTTTCTAATGTGGAGATAACTAATTATAGTAGCACTTGAAATTTCATTTATTTTTGTTGCTAATAATTACAAGATATCCTATATTTTAAAATTGTATTTTTATTTTATTTTTCCAGGTACGGGCAAATTGCCCTGAATTTCGGTCTCATTTCCATAATGTAGAGCAAGCATTGGTAGCTGATACTGGTGACATTTCTGTTCTTGCTCATGCACCTGCTCTAGCGACACTTATCAAATATCTGGACTACATTAAAAAGAAGTAAGTGAAATTCTTCATAAGAATTTTAGCAACTGGTAAATATTTCAAAGAATACATATTACCTTTGAAGATTTATTTTCCACATTAAAAATAAATATAATTTAGGGTACAACAACGACACGCATTGAATGTAAAGAGCGTTGTATTGCCGAAGACAAAAAGGCTGTGGGATCTATTGATGCAGTCGGAAGAAGATCCGCCTGTCCCACCTGGTGCTACTAAATTCAGTTACTCTATGCGGTAAGTTGCCTATAATTATCATTCAGAGTCAATAAACATTGTATTGACAACTTATAATAAACACAAAGTGGCTGGGCAACGGCTGAAGTATTTATTAAAGGGAAACACTATGATACTAATTATCTAATGATTACATTAGACGTTCATAGAAGGCGTTACTAATCGCATTTTATAAGTAAGTCTAGCACAACTGTCGTAATTTCATTATAAAAAGATATTTCTAACGTTACAAAATATTGCAATCTAATAATTCAATAGCTTCTAAGTATATGTAACAAAAGTTATGCGACAAGTATTTATATTTTTACTTAATAATATTCAATTGATGTATAATCATACTTAAATTTTTAAAGATACAATAGAATAACTTAGACTTTTATAACACGAGTACTTACGAATAGGCTTTTTTATTTAATAATTATATAATATGTAAGTGCTATATAGAAGTGAGCGGATAGGAACAATTTAGTAGGTAACTCGCTCAGAAATGAAGTTATAACTTATTTCCCCTAAGATTAATCTTTTGGCCATTGTGCCTACACTAGTTATTATATTTTTTGGTAAGGTTGTCCTGTGTGCGGATTCGTGCGTGTCAAACAGAAGGTGCTGTAGAATGGCGAGTGATGGCTCTCGAGAGCGACTGCGTATTTCGGGCAAACGACCGCCTCGTCTTCCGACTGTTCCTCGGCTCACTGCACGCTGATGATTTGTCTGACGCGACGCTCTATCCAAAGGTGAGGTATAAGTATATGTAACAGTATTCCTCCCTTTCATTTTCAACAAATATTATGTATTTTAAATATGCAGACGTTTTCCCAAAAAATCCATTTTGATTCGTGAATTGAAGTACAAAGTTGTTGCAGTTGGTATGGCCTGATGAAGACAAAGTCTTAGAGATGAAATACGTGCGGTCGTCGAGCGGAGTGGAAGCGAAGCCACGTGCGGAACTACGTATATATATCGGGCGTCTGCATGTAGTTTTATTCTGTTCCCTTATATACAATCTACAGGTATAATATTGCTATATGTTGTTACTTACTCTCAAAACACATTAAAACCATAATAGTTGTGCGCCTATGATTTTAATTATAGAAATCTTTATTAATATTTATACTTCATCTCGAGATACATTCAATGAAATCGACAAAAACTGTCATGAGTATTAGTTTTAGTAAGCAATTTTCTAGAAATATAGTACTGTTTCTAGAGCAGTTAACAACACTATATCAGTTGCTTCATATGTAGTACATCGCCATAGTGCTAATAGAACACTCTTACTCAATATACTTATTATTATACATTATACATACATATACTATACATACAAAGGATAGATTTAATCTATCTACGCGAGATATTTGTATTGGTTTCCTCACCTTCAGCAATTTTTGGAGCTGCTGATACCAAGCACAGCAGCGACAGAAGCAGCCGTAGCAGCAGAGAAAGCTGCCCATGAGCAAGCTGCTGAGTTACGCACGTCAGTGATCAGAGTTAGCCTAGCTATTGAGGTAAAGTTCAGGTCAAAAGTTTTTACTGACTTGATTATAATGTAATAAGCTCAAAATAGCGTTTAAACGATTTGTATAAAGCCAAAGACTACAGGAAAATTGATAGATATATAGGACATTTCTTTGAATATCTTTTTACATCTTTTTTTTTTTTGCAGATCCACGCTCCTGTCTTGTTGCTTCCACAAAAACCATCGTCGCCAAATTTATTAGTTCTCAATTTAGGTAAGCCAATCTTATGTATTTTGATATTAAATACCATGTAATATGTAATGGTGTCAAGATTGTCTGTGAAATTTTGGAAGAAACCGCTCACTACATAGAAAGCATAATTGTATACTATTTCACAATTAATAATTACCAACAAAATAATTATTTTATAAATTTTCTTCTACTACGATTATTAACATTTTTTGTAGGTGACCTGATGATAGAGAATTTTTTTAAAACAGTAAATATTAGCCAAGACGCAGTTAGTCCTATTCAGAGCCCCGTTATAGACAATGTTCTATTAAATCTAGATAATATTACACTGTCAAGAGCTGTTATGACTTTGGCGGGTACTTTGGAAGTTCAGGTAAATTATAACATTTTATGCTAATATATTTGGTTTTATAAAACAAATTCTGGGGTCTTTATATGTTGGGTCATCAATCTTTCGACTGATCGTTTGTATACTCATATTTTGCCTTACATAAGTATAGTTCATATTAGTTTTTGATTTCAGGAGCCAATTTTAGAATCTATTTCGGTCCGCTGTGATTTGAAACGTACAATAGGCTACGCTCAGGTGTCGAACATCGCAGCCTACAGAGATCTTTTACTATGTGAAGCAGATATTGTAATGGATACAGTTAATATTAATATTGGACAGAAGGACCTGGCAACACTGTTCGCCGTTTGGACAGATAATTTGAGCGAAGGAAATTATATCGGTTTGTGATTTTAATTTAAGTTTCGAAAATTAGCAACTGTAAAAATATAATAATATGTATAATGTTAATGTATTATGTTAGTATTTCGATATAGGTAAATATTTATTTAATTTATGAAGGTTCGTTGTGATTTTATGCCCACAATTCTATGAAGAACAGTGGAGGCATAGAAAATTGAGTACGATTTCGATTTATGTTTTAGGGATGATTGTGCCAACTTCTCCGATGGAACTGGCTTCAACAGATGTACAAGTTAAAAAGCTACAAGCTTTCTTTGCTCAAGGAGAACCTATACGAAAAGAGTCTATCATGCGGTGCGATTGGTTAATTCTAAATTGTTAATTATTTGTCATAGCTAATAAGTTAAAATGTAATATTTTAGATGTATTTGTATTATGACTTTCAAACATTTAAAATTGTATTTTTTGAAGTCAATATATAAAGGGTTAAAATCCGTCATTGGATGGGATTCAGATAGTTTCTACATATTTTACTCTTAGTTAGGAGATTATATTTTATTTAAGAAAAATAACGTGATTTATATTTAATTATGACATATTTATTTCCAGATTCACTCTAGAAGGTGTAGAACTAAAACTGTTCTCTGATCTAGAAGAAATACTGAGTTCACCAGTACGTGACCTGAACCACGGTCTCGCAAAGCTAACCACAGGTGAAGCGGCCGTCGTATTTGAATACTTCTCAGACAATAGCATCGAGATGAAAGCAAGTCTGCAGAGTCTGCTTATTGAGGATATTCGACCTGATACCAGTATTACTATTAGAAGGTAATTGTATATTACAAGATCTTATCTCTCCCTATCTTTAAAATTAATAATACATGTTGTCTGTAAAATTTATATGATGCTTGTACCTTTTAGGATTTTCCAATCGCAAGGCGGAGGTTCTAGATCAGCTGGAGGCATAGCGGTAGTACGACCAGCGTTACTTGAGCTCTCTGTGCGGCGTTCGTCCCGCGCAATTAGTGTCGACGTTAGAGTGGAAAGAACTCGGCTTAACTTAGCTCCACCCTTTTTAATTAATTTAGTCAGAACTCTCCTTAGTGCTATGCCTGGTAAGATTTAATCGATGTTTCTGCAACTGCTGGTTAGTATGTATAAATAATTTAATAATTAGTTGTAAATAAATAAATAGTTGCTGTCTTTCTACCGGCCCTGATCTTATTTAATTGTGTACTGATACGTGTAATATACATTAATTTTTTAATACATCCAATTTTATGTACGAGAATTTTTTTTTTATAAGGTGATAGTGAAATAATTCAATCACTGAACAATATTCACAGGAGATAAGACTATGGAAGGCGGTGTTGTCAACCACGGATATGTCGGTGATCAGCCACACAGAGGAAATAACAACAGGTCTGGACGATTTCCAAGTTCTAGTGATTCTACCAGTGGATATTATTCTGCAAGTAAATATTTAAAAATACCATAACGTTTTTCAGCTCAAGGGTAAATAGGCATTAAAAATCTAATAATATTCGTTATAGATTTCATAACTTCCAAATCGTAACAGTGTTTATGAGTAAATCAAGGTATTAAGGGTAAAGGTTCCATTGAGAATGTGTTTAGTTTAAACTTAAATATTGAAGAAATTCTAAATTTTTAAAATATTTGTTCTTTGACTGTAAATAATTTGCATATTAAACCCCTACTAAATTTTTTTAACCTTAACCTTTTTTTAGTTTCAATATTTAATATATTCTTTTTTTTAAGCAACATCAGTGACAGAAGAGATGGCTAGTTTATCCATTTCAATTCAATGCCGTCAACCAGAGATAATGTTCTTTACCGATATCAACAAAACGGAGGGTCACGCCTTACTTCTCAGAACAGAACTTATTGTGGACTATTCATTTCACTCCAATACTGAATCTCTAGTGATTTCTTTAGCTGGTCTCCAAGTGATGTCCAAATTACAGTCTAAACTAAAGAATCTACCGCCACAACTGGTGTTGAAACCATGTGACTTAGAATTTTCGAAAAGTTTCAAAAGTGTAGAAGAAGGAGTCAAAATTAAATTATCAGTTTCGGAAATAAATATGCACATCGCAGCGACTACAATACATACAATTTTAGGTAAATTCTAGGGTAATTTAATATTGAATATCCCCGTCTTGTAAATCTAAAGAATAACAATGTAAATAACTAAACACAATTCAATTTCAGAGAAATTAAATGTGTATAAATCATTTTTAAACTTACACTATACATCTAATATGTTAGAATAGTTAACCATATGCTAGAATCAAATCTGTTTGAAACTAAAGTCTTGTATGAAACATACGTATATGTTTTTTCTGTAGACATTATCGAAGAAGTAACAACCGAACTAGCGATGCCGGATGAGAAGGAACTATTTAATTTCTCCACTTACAATCCACAATCTGAGAGACATGATGAGGATCTCTGGGCTCCGAAAAAGGTTGCGCCATGCTTTACATTCCACGCTGAAGATACCTATCTGCAACCAAAGTATCCGATGACAAAGGCATTGGAAACGTTTATCTTGACCGTCCCAATTGTACGGGTAATGTTTGAGATCGAGCAGACTGTGAGGATTCCAATACTTCTAGTAAAGGTAAATATTATTGGGATTACGCTAGATTACATGGCATTAAGAGCTAAACTATCTTTATTACTGATAGCTTTCCATGGATCTTACGATATCGGATTGGTCGGGAGAAGCTCGTGGGGCGGGTGCATGTCGACTACAGGCCAGCGTATACAACGAGTGCCTGGCTGTATGGGAGCCGCTGTTAGAACCTGTCATTGAAGATAATAAACAGAGTCCTTGGGAGATTAATGCTACCGTATTTCAGGTGGGTAGGGGAATGATTTCTTTGAAAGATAGTTTTAATAATTTAACATAGTCATTAAAGAACTATCGAATTTTGAATTCCATCCTTCATTTAGGCATTACATTTATCTTCAAAGTTTTTAAACTATGTGTAAAGAATTGAATTATGTTTCAAGAGGTCTATTTGCTCTATTCAGGCTAAATCGTATCCAATGTCAGCGCGATTAACTACCAATGAGCAAGAAGAATCAATCTCAGATCACGTGACCGAGATAAATAAAAAGAAAAAGAAACGTAATGAATTTGAATCGGAAACCTCCGCTGATGAAGCTGACACTGATAACGAGATGACGTTTATTCGCAATCCTTATGGCAAGGACAATAAGGGATATAATGTGAACTTTGAAGCTAGTAGTATGTCGTTCTTGAGAGCATTAGATGTGGAAGAATCTACATCGGATAGTGAAGGAGAAAAATGGGATAAAATGTCGTACGCTATGGGACATTTGTTTTTGGAGTAAGTTGTAATGTAAATAAATACAAAAGTCATATGAAAGTGCTGCTTTAATACTTAAACTAACGTGGAGTTTTTAAAATCATATATATATCAATAATATTTTAGTAGTGAATCCAGCGCAGAAGAAATCAGCCATGACGAAGACTCATCAGCTCCTGAACAGAGTGATAAAGAGGAAGAACCACCTGAAACCTTCGCAGATGGAGATGAAAAGAAAGATGATATTAAATCTGTAACAGTACAGGTAAAACGACAGATGTTTGAATTAACGGAGTGAATATAATAGGCATGATGAAAGATTTTGAAATTCACTTCTCTAATGTGGATACATATTTATTATACTAATTATTATAAAACCTTTATTTCGGTCATAAACTAATTAATAACGAAATTTATAGCCATTTTTCTAATATATTTTCAGTAGTGTGCCAAAAAAGCTCGTAGTGTCATGACGGCGAGGGTGACGTCTCATTTAGTTACGCGTTAGATGCTTAAGTAAACAAACAGTGCAGTGCAGTGTGTTTCGTGTGAAATTCACCCAACATAATAAATAATAATGCCTGTTTCCATTGCGCTAAATCTCGTCGTCACTATTTCACAAAACACTTGCACAAAACACGTAATTGTACTAACGATGGATGACAGTGACATAACAATGGCGTGACGTCATGTCATATGATCGGTGTTCAGTCATAATGGCCGATTGTAGAATTTTCATTTTTTTAACTTATCAAAACTTTCAATAATCTAATTTTGTTAAATAAAAGTATATGAGTATTTCAAATCGTTTTTATAACAATTTTACCATGAATTCATTAAATCTTTAATTTTTTATTAGTGTCGTCATGCCTATTATAATAAATTGTGGGTTAATATAATTGTTTACTTTAAGTACCTTAATATTAATTATAAGAAAAACGAATATCCATTTAATATTTTAGTTACAACAGGGTTTTATTCATAGACAAAATTTTATTCAGGAGCCAGAAAGAGAAGACAGCGTAGAATCAACATCCGAAGAGAATAGACTATGTACATATATAGTTCTGGAAGCACGTTCCCTTTTATCGGTGACTCTTGGACCATCAGCCGCCCGTGCTTTACGGACTCTCAATGAGGCTATTCTAGATCGTACTGCAGTGGTTTCAGCTATAGTTTCACCCGGTTTAATTCTCGTTAACGATATAGGTGAGATATTTAGCTTCAACGATGAGCATAAAGCTGAGGAAAAGTAACAACGTGTATACGAGTGTACATTTTCAAATTGGAACCTTGTTTTTTTCTTAGGCCCTAGTTCAACAGTACAGTTGCGGTCCAAAACTGAAAAAGATGCGGCTGGCAATGATCGAGTTTTGGCTGTAGCCGACTATGACGTAGACACCAGCCGCCCTAGTACTCCCGGTAATTAGTTTGTTTGATATAAAAAATACAAATAATTTTAACTATAATTTAAATTCATTATTCCAATTTAATAGGTTGCGACACCTCTGGAGCAGATCTTCTAGATGATGTGGAAGCTGAAAGTAAACAAGAGATGACAGATATAAGCGATGAATGGGATTGGTAAGTACATTTCTTAGTAATAACTAAAATAACAGAAAGTAATATATTAACTAGTCTCTCCGAAAATATCAAAATATATTATCTAATGCCGCAAATCTATATTACAATCCGAGTAGTAGTAGATATTAGACTTCAGGGATTACTTAGTTTTATGTGAATCACTTAGTTAAGCATGAATATTCTTTGAATAAAAAGAGGTGTAAAACTTTTATTAAAGTAATGTAATCGCTATTGTTTTTATTGTAGTTTCGAAGGAGGTTTCGGTTGCGCAGCAGTAAACGGGACAGAGCATACCTCGCCGGGGGCGCCGCCGTCGGCCGAGGCGCTTCATCGTCGCCTAACAGATCATACCCTACAAATACGCCTTGAAAACTTTGACCAACTCACTGTTAGTACAATGGTTAAACTATAATCAATAAACTAAAGACAAAAATAGCAAAAATCGATATAGCTCATATTGTGTCGACATGGATTACATAATTTTGAAAGCACATATACACATGATATGTTATACGTTGTAACATATCATGTGTATATGTGATTGAAAAAGCTCCGAGAGTACAGAAAAAATTAAAATAAATCTATATGTATAAGAACAATGAATGATATATAAACAATATTACAAAAACAGAATTAAAGTAACTATCAAAATATTATAGAATCATACCTTAAGCTTGAACCTTCCTTTAGCTATTGTCTCAAATTTCAAATTTGCAAATAAGCCTTTTTCTTGTTAGATCCTATGTCCACAACGAGTAGTGTCGAAACTACATGTATTACATCCAAGTAAGAACGGTACGCGGTACTACGTCGCTGTAGAAAGAACCTCTAAATACAACAATAAGAAGATAGTTGTTCGTTCACCATTGCAGGTAGACACTATATTAATTACCATAAATATGTAAAAACAATATGTTATGTTGTAAGTATCTTGAATACTCAATATGTGTGTCATAACTTATTAATAATGTATATTCAAATTCCATCTGGATCAGTTTATTTGTAAATTAATAAGTTATTGTTTAATGATAGGTACGAAATGAAACGTCGTATGCCCTGGAACTGCTCTATCGGCAATCGGAGTTGGAAGCGGCAGGTGTAGGTTGTGTGGGCTCTGTAAGGAACCCCTTCTGTGGTCTCCTCCGCCTTGCAGTCATCGCCCCAGATGACGTTTATAATGTGCCTCTTTTCGTAGCCTATCACTGTAGGCTGTATGTTCTACCGACAAATTTTGAGTAAGTCCTAAATCTTTATACACCTATACATATTCAAAGTTTCAATCATAATAACAATGTAACAACTCAAATCAAATCTTAAAAGTATATCTAAAACTCCAGCTTATTGCCGTATCAAAATTTATTTTTGTATGTGTATTTTTGAGCTGATCTCAAGATCTTACATCGGAAGAATTTCATTCTAATTTTTATTTAAAATGATAATAATAAATAGTATATAAATGTTATCCTCATTTTAGGAGCTTTAAAGCGAGTTCTCAGGGAATCTGGTGGATGGACTTAATTAATGATGTGGGAACACCAAGGGACATAGTATGCCCTGCTTTGGAAGACAATGATCCTAGTGTATTTGCCATGAGAATATTAGCTGTTGAAGGTAATTTAATCCATTGTAACGACTAAATTATGTTCGAATCGTTAGATTACCACGGAATATAACTTACGTCTACCTTTTTTAGGGTGTCAATCAAATAAAATAAATAGATCAATTCCGAACCTGCTCATACGGATAGTGGCACCCCTTGCTATACACAATCGCGTACCACACGCATTACAAGCGCACTCGAAGTTGACCCCAAAAGCATCTGATAAAGTTCATACAGAAGAAATACGGAAAAATGAGTTAAGGGTACGTTTGGAAGCTGGGGAGAAGTCGCATCTTTATACTTTACCTCCTGGGAAATCGATACGATTCACATTGGACGTGCATTACCTGGGATTACCCTGGACTGGAGGCTTTGTTTATTCACCTGGTGAGTTACAACTGACAAAAATTTTTGATTCATATCAAAATTTTAATAAAATAATCAAAATGATTTAGCACCTGAAAAGAAATATTGGTATTTACAATCGATTATGTATTTAAATAAATAACCCCTAGTTGAAACACTTCTATATATTTTTTCTATTAATTCGTCTTCTAGATATGAATGAGAAAACAATAAGTATGACGACAGAATGTGAAACAGAGGGTGGTAACAAACGACTTGTGATCAAAGCACGATTGGAGCACGCCGCCACTTTGAGGCTTCTACTGTATGCGCCATATTGGATCATCAACAAAACTGGCTTGCCTCTACAGATTAAGGTAAGTTCGAGTAACGTGCTCTCATTGATACTTTCTATTCGATCGTATTGGCGTTTTTAGGTGACGACAGTTTATGTCTGATAAATAGTTGATGTTATACCGCGTAATAAATGTGCATCTACATCAGAATCATGACCAACATCTTGTATACATAAAAAAGCGGATAATACCGCGGAGCACTACTAGTCATGACTTAGAATTATTTTTATTCAGGGGCGATCCGATGTTTGCTACGAAGTAACAGAAGAGCCGTTGCTGTGGTGCGAGGGCAGGTCGAGAATGTGCAGACGAGGCGACCGTGTTAGGGTGCGTGCTCATCAATCCGGTTGGTCTCGGGCAACACGACTATACGCAGAGTCGCCCGGACTTCTAGTATGCGCACACACAGAAAGACGGATAAACTATCGCATACTGCTTCAAGTAAGTTAGATCATATGAAAACGCTTTAATGATTTCACTTTTTATTGATAAAATAGAATGCATTTTAGTTTTCCTTAGTGTCTTAAAAAAAGTTGTAAAATAAAGTTATTGTTTGTTTTACCGCTTGCTTTCATTAAATAACATAATGGATCTTAATACGGTTGTCACTTAATGTTATTCTAGCGATTATTTATGATAGATTTCTACAGACAACATTTTTAATTATAATCTTTGTAGAATAAAATATATTACATTGTAAATCATAGCGCTAAATATTTAGTGATAACCTGTAGATATTTAAATCACTAGTCTATTATATTCTCTTATTTTTACTATGTTATGTGAACTTGTAGGTAACGCTATCTGAATTATCTCCTCAACTAACAAAGATAGTGACTTTCCTACCGTACTTCATTGTGTACAACGATACGAAGAGGCATTTACGATTCATGGAAGAGAATGAAGCTGCTGATCTCTGGATTGACCTCGCTCCCCAGCAGTGTACACCGTTTTGGCCACAAACTGATTCTATGGCAATGCATTGCAAGTATAGAGATTCTATGGTCGTGTCACAGCATTTTTGTATTGCTGAGAATCATTTTACGGTGTTGAGGATGGATAAAGGAGTAAGTAAATGCTATTTGGATGATTCTACTAATATCTAGTGACTCACTCTCATTACGCTCGTTTTTTTCGCATAACGTATCAACAAAAAATGAAATTTCTTTGAATTTACGTAAATTTTTACTCATACATAGATATACTGTATTGATCTGCTTCAAAACGCATTGGATTTTTTAAATGAAAAATAATAATCGCATTTAAATATATATTTTATTTTTTCAAAATACGTACGATATTTACATTACACCTTTAAAATTCTTTAAAGCTTCTGATACTTAACTAAAAATAAATTATAATGGAAGTAAATACACTACACATTTTCTAATATCTCTATCATTCTAAGTCTAATTATCCTACTCATAAATTAAAATTTTCGTTTTGATCTAATCGGTCGCTCCAGAGATAAGGTACCATCATCGTGTAAAGTATACGCTGTACCAGTGGATTTGTGTGTCCAGATCTTAGTTGCTTTGAGATGAGCGTCACTTTGCTGGGCAGCTGCTGATTTTGGTAGAGATGGTTGAATTTGGGAAGCGCTTTGTAATGTAAACGATGGTGAAGACGAAAAAATAGATGAGACTGACGATGATTGTGGTTGAAATGGTATTTGATTTCTTGACGAGGTCACCTGTAAGGTTAAAGTTCTAATTAATCTTATGGCAAATTACATTCATAAATATTGCGTATATGTTGCATTTCTATGAATGTATCTAATATAACTGACTTTTTAAGAAAATGTTAAACCCTTTTTTTATACATAAAATAATTCCTCAGTATTACTCAGATGTAGGTTTCGAATAGAAATTTCTTAAACCACTTACTGTATAATGCGGAACGTTGTAAGAATTAACTAATTCCAATTTAGAATTGTCATGATTCATTAACGGCAAATTACCAAAATTTTCTAACTTATATGAACTAGCTTTTACAACTGTGGGCACATTATTCGTATATGATACATCGTAATCATTTTCTTCCCTTAAATTTTGAGGCCTCGGCAATTCATCTTCTTTCATCGTTTCACCATTTGTGAATATAGTATTGTCTTTGTAAAACTCTGTGTTTCTTTTTTGATTGCTGGTATCCATATTCAATTGTTGTTGAATATAACCATTTAATAATGAAAATTGTTGATTTTCTGTATCTTCGGGGCCAAAATATGAATTTATATTAGCTTGGTTATTATTTAACACGTATTCAACGCTAGGTATCAGTTCATCATTTGAAGGTGAAATAAGTTTGCTTAGATCAAATTCTGTTTCCTGATTATTAAACATATTATTTACATTAGAATTGTGTTCAAAAGGTTGCACTCTATGTTCTGATAGTCGATGTTTTTCTGCGGCAATCTCGACAATTCTATCAAAGTCTTGTCTGGATAAATGCTTCAAAAGGGTTCTGAACTCGTCATCACTTAAGCCATCTTTATGCTTATTTGATATGATCGATTTGATTTGATTTTGATGATTCTCCAAATATCCTGGAGGTGGGGTGGCTGAATATGGACCCCGTATAGGCTGGATCACTGGTGGCAATTTGTAAAATCTCATCGGCACATTCGAATAGTATTTTGCTCGTTTGATTCTTGTATAACCATCATTGTATTCACAAAGTCCACACTTCAAATAGATTTGTAATGTACACATCACAATAATCAACTTCCACAACATTTTGTCAGCGGGTCGCCTGAAAACTGAGAGGAAGTGAAATCACCTTCCGTGCCTTATAGGTGCGTAAATGAAAGTTGTAAATTAAGTTAGAATTGGCCTGAACAAACATAAGAATGACGTCCAGTGATGTAACTTGTTTGATAACGCACTTTCAAATATAATGTACAAAGATTTCATCAAGTTGATTGTTGACAAACTAGCTTATTCTAAAATGGTATATGAAAACAGTTGTTTACTAATTCTAAATCTCTGTTTAGACTAGGCTAAGAAAGGTCTAGGCCGATTTTGTCTCATAAATCATATCACGAATACATTTATGTTTATATTTTCAGTCAGCAATTAGCGTAGATGTTACGGGTGGTACCGATCGTCCTTTCACGATCACATTCAAACCATATAACGTTGGGGACGCACCTGTACGCATCGACAACTTATGTGAAGACGTCTTTTTAAAATTACATCAGGTAAAAAATCAGCAAGACCTGGTAAAGCATATGAGGAAAATTTCAAAATTAGTTATAAATTCATTTGACTACGCTTAATATGATGTTTTTCTATGTGCTAAAGATATACACATATATTTTTTTTAAACTTCTATCAGTTCAATGTCTTGAACGTTCAATTTTACTTATCTTGCACCTATTTATTGAATTTTTTGTCTTTAATTAAAACATTAGTTGGAGTGGTTTCGTTATAATGCCTTATACGGTTATACAGTTTCCTTCCCAGTTTTAGGTTTATAAATCAAATAATATTCATCTGTCCAGTATCAATGAGAATAATTAGAAAATAGTCTATTGGAACTGATGTAAAATTAATATATTTTTTAGATGGATTCAGGTCAAGTTGCGCTACTGAGTCCATATCAGTCAATGTTGTACACTTGGGATGATCCAATTAAAGAAAGGAGTCTCATTTGGAATATTTACAATAACAAGAGTAAAGGATTCGCGGCAGACTTTTCACAAGATGGGTGAGTTTCGATAAAGAATTATCTATTAATAGTAAATAACCCCTTTTCACACGAAGGTTGAGTTTGATTAATATTGGTTTAGAACAAATTAGTGTATTATCTATGTTATCTTTAAATGAAGTACGACTTTATGCCTTTTCATTTGAATAATTAACATTACCATATCTATTTCCCCACTCTTCTATTACAGTTACGGTGAAGAAAAAGTGAGCTTTCATTCCGTAAAACAATCAACTCTTGTAATCACCAACAGCGTGACATCTAAATTATCTTCCACACTTAAGAGACTCACTCCAAAATCCCCAGAACCTTGTTCCTCCAGCAGCGATGACACTGATATGTCAGATCCACCGGAACACATTCCTAAAACCAAAAAAATGAGAAGAGACAAACTTGTTATCTACTGGATATCATACATGGACGGTTACCAAAGGGTTTTCGCATTAACTCAAGATGAACGAATCGCCTATCAATACAGAATTAATATATATGCTGAAAGGAGCAATTACGAAGTTTACTTGGCTCTATCTAGCGTTAGCTTATCTGTGTGCGTTCAAACTGGAAATAGAGTCAAAGAGTTATCTTATATTAGTATATCAGACTCTTTGCCTCGATGGGAAGTAAATGTCAGCAATAAATGGAAGCAGTTAGCTCCGGACCTTACATCATGGATTGAAGAAAAATATCAAAGTGAACAAAAGAAATGTCAACTGAAAGAATATCTTCATATTGACTTAGAAAAAATGCAAATGACTAAGCCGTTTTTCTCTGAGCTACGAAGGACATATAACCCGGGTGTTTGGTTGCAATTACGCAAAGCAGAAACCTACACATACTGTCATCTAAAACTTCAGAGGGTACAAATAGATAACCAGCTACACGAAGCCGTATTTCCAAGCGTTTTATATCCGGCAACATTACCGGTACATTTAAAGTCAAAGAGAGAAAAACCGTGTATAGAAGTGGAAATGCTTAAACAATATCGGCCTTCTTTAAATCAGGATATCTATAAGAATTTGAAAGTGTTGATGCAGGAATTCTGCGTGAACTTAGACCGAGGCTTTGTCAACCACGTCTTTGATATATTAAACCATTGGAAGATGGACGAAAAGCCGGCGGTCAGATTACGCGCAGACTTAGCACTAGTACACATGCCTCTCCCAATGGTGGCTCTGAAGAGTCTGACGAATGTTCAGAGAAATATCCTTTTTGAATTTGTGCATTTGTCACCGATAAAATTGGTACTCAGTTTATCATCTAGAGGATATTCTGGTGATGAATCTGGAAGCCCGAGCAGAAGGTTCGGGAGTCAGAAAGAAAATAGACCGAAGCTATTTAATAGTGATTTGTTGGAGTATTTATTCAATTCCTGGGGATCTTCTTTATGTGATATGAAGGATGTTGTACTTAGGTAAGTTCACGAGTATTTTCTTGATTTTTTTTTAACTGAATATGTATAAAAAGCTTTATAAGTAAATAAAAAAGTAGTTTTTTGTAAATAAATAAATAATAATGAAAATTCAAATAAATGATAATAATTACATTATTATTTATTAATTATATCTAATTGAAAATATAAGTTTAATCATAATTCATAATTTAAAGATCTTGTGTCTATATGTTTTATTGGTCGTCAAAGTTAGCAGAAGGTAATCAACTTATCATTATAACTAGTAGAAAAAAGTTCAAGTAAAACGATAAAATTATCTAAGCTTTGATCAGAACGTACACATTTCAGAATGAGCTATTTGGAAGTACGAAATGCTCCAATATCCGTGCCATCGCTACTGGATGCCGCATCTCGCCACTATTGGCTGCAACTCGTACAACAATTTTACGTACTGGTATTGGGGTTGAACATCCTCGGCAATCCTTACAGCTACATTGGAGACTTCACTAAAGCTCTGAAACAGTTTTATGAACCTTATATGGTATGTATTTGTTTTCATGCCACATCTTATAATATGTTAGAGTAGTCCACGCCAAACGTTTTGATTACATTCATGTCATGATATCAGGAAAATTTGTATGTGCTGTATTTTTTTTATTCAGGCCGTGAGAACGGCTTAAATAAAAAAAATTATCAATAAACCTCATCCTCTACTTAAATAAAAATATCCTTCATAAAATTGAACAAATGAAATTATTTAGAGTAAAAATAAAGTACTCCTAGTTAGTTACTTTTGACGGTACAATTTAAAACATTTTAATAAAATATACTTCATGATGTGTCAGGGCTCTTGTTCCCGTCGTATGTCAGTGACGTCACAGGCGGTGCTAACAGGAGCGACACGACTTCTGGCTGCTGATACGACCCATCACACCACCCCACATAAATCCATTAAAACCACTATTGGTACGTGAATATAGGTTCTTAAACGTCTGTAATCATGATTCGTCCTTGACTCTTCCTCCCACACTCCGGCTTATATGAATACATATTATGTAGGCGGAAACCCCTTTAATATTAGTTTTCAGTTTCATTACATTTTTGAGTCTGTTTCTTAATGTTATAAAAAATTTTCGCCAAATGATGTAAGTAATGTAAAATAATTTATTGATAGTTTAACAATCTAAAACAACACGCTTAAGGCTGACTGAATACAAAATTATAATATTGTTTACCGAATTTTGTATACGAGGATACACATCCAAACGTAACGTGTATACCTGTTTAAATTGATTCTTTAGATTTTATTAGTATTACAGGAAGAGTTTTAAGGAAAGCTTACACTATTTAAAACATCTTCTTTATCGTGATTGTAATATAAATATTTATCTTATTTTTGTCTTAGGTGGTAAGGAGATAATTGACGATTTACCAGCTGCAGTGTTGGAGGCAAATAAAACAAACCCCGCAAGCATAGCCCTCGCCGTCACGGGGGTTATTGCACGACCAACTCTTGGTAAGAATACACAATATTTAATATGTTATCTTCGTTTATTTTAGTCAAAATTACTTTTTTGTGTCATTAGTTAGTTTCACTTTAATTATGAATTTAAAGAATCTAG
Organism: Hebomoia glaucippe; assembly: GCA_025727935.1. Taxonomy (NCBI): domain Eukaryota; kingdom Metazoa; phylum Arthropoda; class Insecta; order Lepidoptera; family Pieridae; genus Hebomoia; species Hebomoia glaucippe. Next base: position 11,402,750 of record JAOSYY010000007.1, read on the forward strand.
CTATTGTTGTGGTTATACGAACGGACTTGATCAGACACATATTGTGTCATATACATATTTAAGTTATTTAGGACCAAAGTGGGTTGTCTATTAGAAATTTGTCCTTTTACATTGAGTGTTTCTGTAAATGTGATATAATTGGCCAAAATACTCGCTTTATGTCTATGAAGCAATATAATCAATTTTTTAATGAATGCATGAATAAAATTAAAAGTGTCTCATAATAGTTTTAGGCCCTTATTCTAACAAAACCTCTTTTTTATGAGGAGGAAATGCATTACGCATACCGCTGGCCAGTTATATGAGCCTCCCCCTTCCATCGTCAATGCTGCTGACGAGCCACATATACTCTCAGGAATATATAGATTTTACTAGGAAGGAATACCTACTAAAATCTCCCCGGCTTTCTGAGATTTTCACTGTCCGCAGAGTCATGGAATCGCGATTGCAGAGCCACTATAGCCTAATTCCAACGGAACGTTAATAAAATATCTTAATTATATAGAACTAATGTTGAAATATAAGAGCAATCTAAAATCTAGATTAAAATTGACATCGTTGTTGAAATAAGGGCCTTAAAAATTATGATTTACCTAAGTGTAAGTTTTTAAGTTTCATTCGCTTCTAATTATTAATACACAATTTTTCTTCATTTTCTATCTTTTTGGACGAGTAGATGAAGATAGTTCTCTCGTAAGATGTGAGTATCATTTTAAGCGCCGAAGGATATTGCATAGACTAATGTATTCACATTAAACAAAATAGAAGAATTTATACGTAATTAAATATTTAAAGTATTTACAATAAAAGTTGAAATCTGTGCAATTTCTAAAGCGATAACATTTCTCGCACGATTCTTTTGCATGTATTTTATCTACGAATTCAACATAACGACGTTAGAAAGGAAGAAAGTAGTTACCATAAAATTCACAATGGATCACCAGAAAACTTTTTTTTAAAGTAAGACATATATTTATGAGCCCAGAGTTGCTATTTTTAGATGCAGTAGTTGTTATAATGTTAGCAACTAAAATTCTTTTTTCTTTTTTAATTCTAATGAATATTAACACTTAATATTCTAAAGTCTCTAAAACAAAATTTATAAATAAAATGGCGTAAGGTGTTTGTACGGTTTTGCTTTACAGTATCATTAGTTACCTTCAGTATAACTGGAAGTCGTTTATTATACGACCATACCTTGCGTTTCCTGTTTCTTAAGAGACAAGAAAGCAATAAATACTTCAAGAAATGGATCATAATCAATTTTAGAATTTGAAAGGACTATATATGTAGATTTCTCCGCAAATATTATTAACACAATGACTGAAAGAATCCGTTTATTGTTGTTTACTTACGTAGCTAATTTCGGGATAACAGATATTTGTCGTGAAGTATCCCGCGTGGCTCAATACCACCTTGGAGTGGACAGCGCTGAGGCGGCCCTCAGATCTTGCGCCGAACGCTCCTGCGGAAGGCTGGTTGCACGGAGAAGGTTACCGAGGGATTGTTCCAGTGTAGAGGTATATTGTCATAATAAAGCTAAATTATTTTTAATTTCAGACTGATATGGTCATGAATACCCACATCGCAAGATTGTTTTGAAAGTTGTTATACATTTTTAAATAAAAAAATACTTCTGTAAATAATAATATTAGTAGTAAATATCTACTTCCCCTTATTATTTATACGTACAGAGAAGTTGTTTTCATAGGTGAAGTTGTTTTGTATTTATTTAATTTTGAATTGTGTATGTTGCCATAAAATATTTTATTATAATAACAACTTCAACAACAATAGTTGATGTGAAAATTTTAATTGTTTTTCCTCAGGGTATCCGCCCTTACAGCTCATCAGTGGCACGCGGTGCTGCGCTGCTGGCCCAATTGTCTCGCGGCCATTATGCAGAGACGGATGGCTATGTAGCGCACGCGCATCTCTCAACAACCTCTTTGGCGACTATACTTGTTACTACGCAGTAAGTTACATTCACTCACCTATGGTTTGTAATCCAATATATATAATAAAATAGAAATAATATGAAAGTGTCGGCCATATTTACTTTATTAAATAATATTTAAGCAAATCTTATAGCTGTTTCCTTCGTGTAGGCACATTTTCTTGGTGCGGTTGGGGAATGGACGTAGTTCCTGGAGTGTAGAGTGGGTCGTAAAGCTTGATGAGCTTATTGGAGCGCCCATTCTCAGGGAGAACAAACTGATACTTAACATCAAACAGGTATATCATTATAACAGAAAATTAACTATTATTTGTTCATAACGTTTGCTGTTATACAAAACCTACAATAAAAAAAAATCAATTTCTTTTCTCATTTATTACATATTGTATTTGATTTAAAATGAAGTTTACATTATCGTGTATTGCATTTTCAGGATGAACTGGTAAACTACTTCTCCACAGACGAAAAAGCAGTAGAGATTCATGACCCTGAAGTTCTAACCTGGCTACAAAGCAAGATTGAATGTGCCCTAATACAAGCACTAGAAGACAAACGATGTAATAGTGAATAGACTCCTGTTTTGTCACTTCAGCTTTTTGAAGTATACTATCATAATTGACATAATATTTATAATGAATGACACAGGAATTGACTATTTTCGTATTCAAAGTTTCTAAAAGCTTCAGTTATGCTCAAGTCACGAAGTGCACATATAATATTAACACTTACTCCAATATATCTATACCTGTAATATGTATGTACCAAACAATTATCACGTTCTATCTCCGACATGTTAAAATTGACATGCATTTAAATAAATTCTTAAGTATAACGTTTATATAATTAACAAACTTTTGTAAGCAACTAAATAACACACGTGAGGTGTTTATTGTTAATCATTGAATACATGCATAAACTCTAATTATGTTTGAAGTCTTTGACCGAACTTATGTTTTCAATTCGGTCTTATATCATTTACCTGATTCCATTTTTATCTCGCTACGTTCTGTTTCTTTGTGTCATTGGAGTTTCTAAATATAATCTAGTCAAGTTTATTAAAAAAGCACAAAATGTGGTCGTAATATACTGCGTTATTATTGATGTTTGTGTGTAGCTATCAGTTATAGATATAACATTATATACTTTCATGTTAAATGTTCTAGTCGTTTATTATTTAAACACATGTCTAAAGTTACATAAATATTTAAGTTTGTGTTGATTGTCTGAAATAGCAAATATACCTGTCATTTCTACAAAAACCCATTACAAAGGCGATGCATAACAAACACCTTGGCAAAGTTCCGATATACTGAAGGAAAATTTCCATTACCCCGTTATACAAATCACCAAATTTGGACTGTTTTCGTTTAATTTCAAATGTGGCAAATTTATTCATCATCATACTTAATTGTAAACGTAAAATGTTTAGTTAAGGAAATAGTTTTTTAGTTTGATATAAGTGCAAATTGGAGTAGGATATGCTTTGAGTATTTTAGTATTATCAACATTTAGTTTATCTTATGTATTCCTAAATTTCTGGTTATATTCAATACATGTCTATCTAACAATGTTATAAGTATTAGTATTAGTAGGTAAAGGTGACCACAGATACGATAGGTTTATAAACTTTTATGGTTTGTCTCAAAGTAACGAAAGTGAAACACTTTAATGTAAGCGGTTTTTATGTACCTAACTTAATAAATATCATGTTTGTGTTTCCTATATCTTCATAATGTTCAACAGATTCTGTTGAAACGTTGTAGTTTTTAGTATTTATTTGATATTGCCCGATGGCACAACATCAAATACTTTCAATAATAATGCAAAATGGAAAGGCACTGCAACGCAGCACTTATATGCGAATATAATATCATGTTTGCGGTGAGCTTTAGTGCTAAGTGTTGATTACAAATTACATGTTGTCTTTGATGTTATTAGTATCGAAAGCTTACATCGAACTATATCGACGAGGCAAGTTACTGTTTTTTAATGAGCAACTGAAATAAAAGATTTCATTGACAACACTGTTTTATTAAAGCTTTTCGAATAAGGGATTTCATATATCCCCTTTACAATATACTCGGAGTATTTAAAGATTACTAGTACCTTAGTACTTCATTAAACTGTAGATCTCTTTTTTTTTCAAAAGAAACAAAATTTTAATGTTGTTTATAAATGTTATATGTTTTTAAGCATTTATACAAAAATAATACTATACTTTATTCTGAACTTTCTCCACTAGAACTATAATCACCAACTAAAGATAATTTAATATTAACATTTTTATCTTCACACATTTCATATTTTGCAATAGTATTTTTAGTATTTATATCCCTACTACTGGCTAAACCAACATTTTCATTTAAATTATTTGAACAATCCACTTTAACTTTCTTAACAACAACACCTAGTGCATTTCTTGTAAGGATTCCTTGTTTTTTTAAAGTCTCTTCTTTCTTCAATCCTCCAAAGCTAGTAAGAAGTCCACTAGAACTTGGGAGCGCCAGTTCATTCATAATTTTATTACGAGTAATCGTTTGTGTCTCTTCTATACTTCTAGAAGGCCTGAGAGAGAGTAAAGCAGCCATATTTCTGTCATCATCATTTTCCGGAAGCAGATTGATGTTTAGTGATGATTTAACAAGAAGAAGACTGTCATTAACAGCGGATTCCTCAAGTTCTCTTCTTCGTTTCTATAATGTGATTTAGGACGTAAATTAGTTCATAAAACTAAAAATGTTACTTATATTGTACAAAAAGCAACTTCAATATTTACCCTAAAGTTTCTTCTTAAGGCGCTATTGGCCTCATAATCATCTTTCCATACATTCTCATTGCGACCTACAAGACGTCCCAACCTGGGTTTGTCCAATGCACTTGCTTCTTCATCCCCTGTCTTATGTTCCAATCTGTAAATAAGCATAAGGCTAACATACTTTTGATTAAAGAAAGATATTGATATAAAATATAGCCAGTGTGACATGATAAATTATATAAACAAACTGACTTTTGCTAAGTTACCAAGCAACAGAGATCAAAATTTGCAGTTGTAAACATTTTCCTTCAACATGGTTGCATAATATTCCATAGATCTTTAAAAGTCCAAAAAAAGTATTAGCAAAATGAGGTACAACTGTATCTTATTATAAGACAGCAGAAAGACTGGTTTTGATGAATATATTTTTATGGTTCAGTATGAGTTGCAAAAATATTTTTAAAACTCACCATATTAACTCAGTCTATTTCATCATAACCATATAGTTATATAATGGAAATGAACGATATATTAAGGTATTTAGGAAGTTTCTGTACAGACCTGAACATAGCATCATCAAACAGCTTTTTCTGTACCTCCTTCGTGTCAGGAACAATTTGGCCATTCTCTGTTGGGTCCCATCGATTTTCTTGTCGTCTAGCCCCTGATACTATTACATAATCTAAATTCTGTAACATTCATTAGATAAATAGTACATGACTGAAGTCAGCATGGTTATTGGGTGTAAATGCATTCATAAGCCAGTTTTTTGAAATTTTATATTACTTAGTCTCATAGATTATATCAATAATAATAATTGACCTTTCTGTAAAAAAAAATGAAAACAGGTGATAGTACTAATGACACCTTTGAAGAATGGATAGAAAAAAATCAATCCTGACTAAAAAACAACATATTTTTAACACTTTTTAGTAGCATTATTTACGCTCCATCTTGTAAGTACAGCTAAATGAAACAATAGTTTCATAAAAAATACATTACTTTACTAAAAAAAAGAACAAGTATGATAACAAAAACAGCTGGACTAACAAGATGGAGTAAAATAACACTAATTACCCGAGTTTTTAATGTATCTATGATAACGAAAAATATTGGAAATGTAACACTAATAAAAAAAATACTTTAGGAAAAATAATTACATGTTTTTATAATAAAATAAATTTTAAACTGAAATTCTAAGACAAACAAAAAATATTTTGATTTGAAATGGCCAGTACTGCAGAACGACAATTTCATATCTAAAGACCTATTATATATATTTATAAAAATCATTCTATTGTATATAAACATTTCCTAAATTATAAAATATTATGACTCTTTAAACAACTACTTCATAATATACATTCTCACAATTTATATTTTAAATAGCAATACTTACTCCAGGATCAGTTTTTATTTCAAAATGATTATCACACAGATGGCATTTCATTCTAAATTGATAAACTGGTGTAGTGTAATACATTCCAATTTTTGTCTTTTCAGCATTGTACCTGACTCCCATACCAATATGGTTGTTGCAGCCTTCACACCATATGTTATATGGCATTTCAAACCGTATGATTAGGATCCCCATGTGTAACTTCCTGGCTCTTTCTCGTAGAGCATGAGTACCCATGAATTTATTCAAGCCCCCGACTTTAGGATCATAGTCAGGGGGATAATAGAGGTTTTGACCCTTCCGTTCACCCATTTTCACGTAAAATTCTGAAACAAAATATATATATATTAAATGTTGATTACAGGCGAACTTAATGGAATAAGATTATGAATGATAAGGAACAACATACCTTATTATGAAGCTGAGTAAGATTTAATATACATGAAAAGCTATGAATCTTTACTATAGATTTGCGCAACGAAAACAATATGATTATATGAAAAACTCAACATTGAAATTTCAAAACTTTGAAGTTCGACATAATCTGTCACTTTTTCGTTTTCACTGTCATTATAAAAATTTGATAACGAGTGATATTTATGTAAGTAAATGGCAATACTACTTTCACATTGTTTATGGCTGTTTACACCTAGTATTCCGTTATAATAAAAAAATAAAACAGATTTAAAAAAACCTCACCAACTAAGCACCAAAAGCTTAAAAATAAAACTAATAAAACATTTAATTCAAAAGATGTGTAACCTTTGTGTCTAAACTATTAATTTAAATAAAATACTTTTATTCCTGCTGGGTATTTATTAACCTGTTTTACAGGCAGCACAGATATACACATAAGATTTTAAAATAAACTGCCATGATAGGGGACTTCTTTTAAATTTCTTTTACCTTTTATATTTTACCACAAAATAATTTAATATTATATTATCATTTGTTAATGTCTTCAAGGTAAACAACTTTCTGTCAGGATTTCGTAGTTGGCGTTACATATTTTTGTAGCGTTACAAGTGTAGAAATGTCGATAAAGAGATAGTTATAATTACTTCTGTATTTCAAATCAACGTACAATTTATTAATATATTTTGTTAGTGCATGTGTTATCCCATTTGTTTATTTAAATATAAAATAAAAAAATCTTAAGATACAAAAAATCATCAAAACATTTGTATACTAACTTCAATTATGTTGTAACAATACAAATTCAAGGCCTTCATAATTTTTTAAATTACACTTTTGTTATTGTAATACGCATATTTATGCGTATTATAATAACAAAAGTGGAAGCTTAAATCAATTTTAGTACGTATTTGTTTTAAAATGTCTTTGAAATACACTGAACAACCATCTTAACGTTCGGCATCTATATTTAATTTAATTTATTATTACAAAGTTTCATATCTTAATATCTCGGACAAAAATATTAATTTTTTGCTAGCGCAATAAAAATTAAACTTAAAAAAATAATCCTTTATAAAGAAAGTTTGAACAGAAAAGCAATATAAAATCAGTTTTTCTATCTTCTTAATATTAATATTTACAGTATATTATATTACTTAACAATACATATATGTTAACAAATTGGGATTTTTGTTTTCAAAATAGTAGGTAATAATTTTTTTTAACATGATCGTTGCGTCTATAAGCGATAAGTCAATAAATGACGTGATGCTCATTTTAATATTATTCTCTCTATGTTGAGCGTTACTCATGTTTATAGTTTTATTTTTTTTGTCGACCTGGATTCCGACTCGCCACTGGATTTATTCTCAAGTTTATGACTGAACTTCACTAACATGTCTTTATATTCAACAGTGAACGTTTTATTCAAAATTTACATTTAATAAAGAACGATGAACAAAAGACAAATCTTTCGTTTTAAAGTAAGCTATATTTGTTTAAGCTTTACATCAGTTGTAATTATAAATATTATAAGTAGTATTAGTAATATGTACTATTACTAATACTAATTATATATATTAAGAGTTTTCCTATTCGATACAGCTGATATAAATTAGATTATAGAAGTAATATTAATAAATAATCTACGTAATTTCAGCTCTAAGATTTGCAAATTAAGGTCTTTTCAAACGCCACATAGTCGCAAATGACGCTCACTTTTTATTATTCATTAAGTAGATACATATTAATATATATGATCAATTAAATTACACTAAACTTATCTATGAAAATTTCACACCACCAGATATACAATTTTATCTACAACATTTCACTCAATAAGTCATTTAACAAGCCATGTCAAATAAATATTCTTGTATAATTTTCTAATTTGTCGTTTATTGTTTCGACTGAGTATAAAATCTGTGTCTGAATTATTTTTAAACCACAAGGTATTAAAGACTACTATTGGCGACAAGAAAATCGAAGTTTTTAAATTATACAATGTTTGTAAAATTATTGTTTATCATGCTAGTTTTTGCAGCAGTTATCGTTGACTTGGTATGTTCACTAAATTAATCTTGTACTTCTTTCAATATATATTTCCTCTATTAAAACAGTTTTAGAAATTCGTTAATTAGAAAGAGAGTAAGAAAATTCCTTTTGTCGATTTATGTTTCGCTATTTGTATAATTTCGTTTAATACAATAAAAATTATTTTGTTACAGTATGCACTGCGACCAAGGAGTAAGTTTTACTATCATCATAATATCCTTTCTAACATCAAAAATGCAAACGTTTGTGAGTGTGTATGGATGTTTGTTACTCCTTCAAGTGAAAACTATTGAAATAATTTTTAAAAATATTTATAATTTTTAAACATATTGTGATACGAATCAATCACAGGGCACCCCACTAATAGTTTAAGACGTCATTAGTTGAGCTAAAAGTCACGCTATGTGGTTAATATGGGTGGGCTCAGTTTTAATCCAAAAAATACTGTTTATAACCTATCCTGAATCCGAATCTACTGAAGATCAATTTTTGTACCATGAACACCAATATAAAATGGACAGTCTTGCATCAAAACGTAGGAAGAGAGTCCATGCTTACCTGGTTGAGATCCATCAAGTTCATATAAACCTTGTTGAATGTTCTATTCTCGGTCGAATATTAAAGGATTTTTCACATCCTCGTATATCCCTTTTTGGGTCTTTTTAAGAATAGGCTAAATTTACTTTTAATATGTGAGATTTCCGTAAAATGGAAATATTGGTATACAAAAGTTATCCTTGAAGAGACCCAAAAACGAATACAAAAATAGAATTCAAATCCTTTGTTGTTAGAAAGCTCGACTATAACCTTATAAAAAAGATACTTTCTTCTACTTAAATGGTTTATTTGAGGAAATTGTTTGAAACTTGGAACAAAATATAGCTAAAATGGGATTGCATTGAACAGCATATGTGCAATAACTTAAACAAAATACATTAATAAGTATGATTCTCATTAGTTTAGAAACACGTACCTAATTTTTATTCAAAATATTATGCATATTTTACAGGACAACTTCCACCAATTCAGGAGGTTTTCCCTTTTTCGGTAAGTAATTTACAGTAACATCATAATATTCAAATTTGAGAAAGAGATGTCTGTTTAGTTTGGGTACATAGAAAAAATGAATGAAAGCAGGCTAACAAAGCAGAAATATAAAGCGAGGGTGAAAGTCTATATGGTAATCGACCTAGAAGGATGTTCTAAGGAAAAGTCGGCGTGGACGTGTTAAATTGACGAATGTGAATGAAAGCGTTAATGGCACTAGGGAACGAGGGAAAAATTTGTCAGGATAATTTAACGGCTTGTGAGGTTGCAAAGTGAATAGCATTGAACCGATTTTAAAAAAAATATAAAATAAACGGAATTAAGTTTATATAAAACTGTTTTGTCATATATCAGGAATGTTTACATATTGCTTGTAATGAATAATTAAAATTTGGGCACCTATTATGTTTTTTAACTAAACCTAAAAGGGGTTGGAATAAGGTTGTAAAGATGATATGGAGATAATATCTTCATTCATTCTTTGCGTATAGTAAACATCAAGTAGAAAAAAAATCTTAAATTCACACTATCTATATGTATAAAGTTTACGCAATTGTGCACGCGTTTACTGCTATTACTTATACTTAACTAAGAAAATTGTGTAATTATTTTAGCTATATTCGGGGCTACCCCTGTTACAATTTTGTTTGGAAAAAGACGTTATATTATTAGCACCTGACAATGATATGCTTTAAAGAATTTGTTATTTTTTGACATTATGTTTATTGATGCATTAATATGCTTTACTATTTTGTTTATAGGAACTTCAGATACAACAGCAGTAAATTTTCTTCTTCGCAATATTACATCAAGAATAAGAAATTATTTTTTTTAAAAGTAAGTTATATTCTTAAAAATAATATTGTTATGTAAATGGATCCTGAAAACAATTTGTTTTTCTTCAAGTGTCTAAAAAGAAAATCTCTTATCCCACGTGTTCAAAAGTAAAATTACTTTTGTTACAACAAAATGATGATTTTAACATTTTACGTTTTAAAAGCCATATGAAATACATATGATTTGTTTGCAATTTTAATATCCGATGTAATGCTCCCATATTTAGAAAATGTTCATACGTTCACCACGAAGCTCTATTATGACGGAAGAACTATAAAAATATATACTGGACAATTAAACGTTTTTTATTTGAAACTTCCATCCATGCATAATAATTATTGTCTTACTACCAAATAAGTTTTCCACTTCATAAACCTATTTGGTGAAATAAGGAGCTTAAAATAGAAATCTCCGATGGGAACAGTCTTAGTTCAAGTGGGGTTTTAAAGAACTAAGGTCGTTCTAATGTATACTTTACATTATTTTAATCATTTGTAAATAGCTGATGCCCGTGACTTCACCCGCAACAAAAGTGATTGCTAACAAACCTAAAAACTTTTAAAATTTAAATATAATTTATATCTGCACTCCATATAGTTAATTATGTATTTATTACATTATTTTAATAAATAATGTAGTGTATGTTTGTAATAACGATAATTGAAATATGTTTCTAAATGCATATCAAAGTATATAACCAAATCGGCTTCATTGGCCCTCCGCGGCACCAACTTGAAATAGATCAGTAGATACCTAGCAGGTATAATAATAATTTATTTAAATTAATAGTTAAGAGGTTTAAACACAAAACTACATATTTCAATCGTTTGAATTAAATACATCATTGACTTTATTTTTAAATTTTCAGTCAATTTATAACATCATTGGTAGACTATCCGAATTCCAAAGGTTCTTTATTACATACTAGTTTTCAGATCACGGCTACGCTTGCGTTTAATTGTTTTACCTTCATCAGTATTCGAATTTATTGAATATACTGAACAACCGAATAGTTTGATAACTTTGAGTTATAAGCGCCCACCGCTACTGGAAAAGATTAAGGTCTTATATTATTCATTTATCTAATAAGCAAGGGTTTCGAATTGAACAAAATCCAAAGTAAAGAATAAAAATTGTTACCATAGACTACAATTGTGAATGCAGTTTTTCAATAAATTCAAAATGGCACTGGCAATCATGACAGCTGTTTGACAGCTCTGCATATTTTCGGAGAAAAATCTTTGAAGAGTTTGAAGTGGAAATCATTATCATATTCATTGTTTAATAAAATACTATTGTTGTCATTTACTATTATCTAGCTGAATTATTTATATTGAGATGTGTTTTACATTGTGAATGATAGTGAGATGTTTAAAACTATAAATAGATCGAGCCGCAGGTAGTTCGCAATTCTCGTCTATTGTGATGTTATATCTGTGTTATTAAAAAAAAGAGCAGAAATGGGAAGACGGGAGGAGCCAGCATGGAAGCTGGGTACGGTAGGGCTTACTGGAGCTCGAGAGCAAGGTGACATAGCTCGTAAATTTCAGAACCGTCTCACCGTTAATCGTAGTCTTATAGATAGACTTGGACTTGAAAAAGAGCTTCACGGACATATGGGATGCGTCAACTGCCTCGAATGGAGCAAAGATGGATCGTAAGTATTCCTAAAAGTTATGGTAATGAAAATGTCAATATGTAAAAGTATGTTAATTTTGAGTACATCTTGTAGAGTGCTGGCATCGGCATCTGACGATCTTCATGTGATATTGTGGGATCCATTTCGATATAAACAACTCCATAATATAACTACAGGACACACTGGAAATATATTTTCAGTTAAGGTTTGTAGCATTTTATTTCTTATTTATGTTACATATACATTAAATGTCACAAAGCCTCACTCTTATTATTATTATTTATAAACTATTTTGATCTTGTAAACTACTTTTAATATGTTGTTTTCATCTTAATGCAACTACTGCAATATAATAATATAATTTACCTAATCCTGTTTTATAAAGATTTTAAAGATATACCTGCTCTTTTTATCATGTAATTTAACAAAATTAAACTGGTTATATTTCTATGTCAGATAATATAATGCTATTAATAAATACAATCAGTAGATGCCAATATCTACATTATAATAACTAATCACTTAAATATTACGCTGTAATACTTAGAGTTTATATCTTATATAAAATCATTTATATGTTTATTTATAGGCATTTATAACCATTTCTCTTAACTATCTATTGCTAATATACGTATACAACTAGTTGACATAATAGATATCTCATATTGTATATAGAAATGGACAAATATATGTGTTAGTTAATTTATATTTATTGTATTTATTAATAATATTATCCTGCTTACAGTTTTTGTCATCAGACATTGTGGCAACATGTGCTGCAGATGCGTCAGTACGCGCCAGGAATGTGATTGGAGGCACTTCTCTACTTGAATGTGCCTGCCACAGTGGCAGGGTCAAGAGGCTAGCGGTAGCACCAGATAAGCCACATCTCTTATGGTCTGCTGGGGAAGATGGCTTAATTTTGTAAGTTAATTAGTTTAATTTTTTTAAATTAAAAATTGCTTAATTTGGTGGCAATTTGATATGAGAGTTTAATTAATAACTATATTATTAAATTTTACAAGAAAAATTTCTAGAAGTACAGAATAAAACATCTTCTTAGTTCAATCAAGTATGAGTGAGTACAGTGAGCATATTCAATTGTTATAAAGAAAATTAAAAGGTTACTCTCAAGAAAGAAATAGTCTATTTTGAAAATTCTTGTATGCTGTACATAGAACTGTAAGAGATGTAAAATCATGTATCTCATATATTACATTGTAATGTTCAGATAATACACAGAAGTAGGCAAGCTTATCGATTTTCTTTATAGCTTCCTTGATAAAATAATATATACTTCATAATTTAATTGACTGAGTGCAAAACGATGTGGTTCACGATTACGACACTGCGTGGACTTTACGCCTTATTATAGAATACTTTAGTTACACTTACTTAGCATAAACTTATAAATAATCTGAATACTCAATAACTGTATTTTTGTTTTGCTAAACACTGAGTCAAAAAGTTCGAGTAGTCAAATTCTTGGTATAGCTTTTCGAAAGAAAAATTCCTGTATTTAATTAATTTTTTTGAACCATTAAATCTTTCTTTACATATTTTCCCGTTGGTCTTATATTTGCGACCAATACTTCCAAGAGCTTGGAAGTAATCTTGAAGATCATTTTAAACCAGCAAATTTGCAATTCCCATGTAAATGGCTAGACTAAAATCTTGCTTTACTGTTTTAGCTGAGGACTCAACTTACAAATTCGAACCTAAAAAACGACTTCAAAAATGACATAATTAATTTCTTAATTATTTGTTATTTTATTTCTGCTCGTTTGAACAATTTCGGATTTTCGGATTACTGATTTGTAGCGTTGATACAGTACCTAATGACTTTCTAAAAAGAAGACATTCATTGCAGACAACACGATCTCCGCATGCCTCACCGTTGTAACTCTGATTGTTCCAACGTTCTGGTAAATTTGTTAAACCACATGGGTCGGTATGCGGAGGCGAAGTGTGTAGCGGTGAATCCTCGCCGGTCGTACCAACTCGCAGTCGGTGCCAACGACTTCTACGTGCGCCTGTATGATACCAGGATGATTAAGTTAGGAAGACTTCAGGTGATTTATTTCATATATAAGATGGTATGACTCCAATATTGCATGAAATCTGTCCAAAAAATATCGTATATGTATATCTTTTCAAACCAAGTTTTGCTGTATTATCTTCGACATGCAATGTTTAGTAATATGTAATGTGTATGGTATCGGTAATTTTGCCTGAAATAAACAATTTTATTATAATTTTCATATAGTCAAGGGCGAATTCTGTTATTGTATTGTGAGAATCATTCAAAACGTATGCTTTACATAATCCCGTCTACAAAAATAACTGTCGAGATATTATCAAAATCGTTTTTGCGTCAACACTAGAACGTGTCTATATTATTATGACAATAGAATTAGCTGATCTTGAATTATAAATTTAAAATAAATGCATATATTTTTTATAATTGGTCAAACTGATACTTATGCTGATACTTATTATACTAGCTGTAGTTCAATCACAAGTTCACAGATGCTCCAATAGATCGCTTGCCTTCTTTCTTTCTTTCTTTGGTTTCTTTCTTTGGTTCTCTGTAAATACAAAAACGTAATAATTCCAATACCAAATGATGATATTTCGGAAAGGGTACGAGACATAACAGCTCGAGTGGTATTTACAACTAACTAGATGTATATCTTATACTATATTTATGGTTTAGGATTTCCAAATGAACGCACCGATGTCGCGCCTGATGTGGGAGCGTCAAAACGTTCGATGTTCCCGCGCCGGCCACGGTGACCCGGACAACAATATACCTCGTGCTGCCGTCCAGTACTACGCTCCTGGTAAGACTTACACAACACAGAACTTATCGGTACTGTACTGGCAGAAAATTATCTTTGAAACATATCTGTATCATGTTTGTCTCGCACTGTCGAATCATCAGTAAAATGGAAATTAAGTCCGTCCATTAAAACTTTTATACGACTTTTAAACTAGACGCTTTTAATGATTTTGTTTTTTCATTATGCCATGGAATGTACCATCATAAAAATCCACAATACATAGAAGAAAGGTGAATTTATGTTTGTTTTATAGGTCATTTGTCTATGGAGCCCAATGAACACACGTTCCCCAAGAAAGCTGTCACCTACGTAGCTTTTAGTCACGATGGAAATGAGTTATTAGTTAATTTAGGCTCGGAGCAGGTAAGGGCACGTTTAGCGTTACTGAAATTTTTATTATTTATTGCCGATAATTTTGATAAAGAGTAATCATCAACGTAATATCGTGTTTAGTACTGTTGAAGCATTAGGTATAAATATTCAAGTGGGCTTTAAGAAATTGATTAAGAAATATATGTTTATAAATACTTGAGAGTATTTATTTCGAAAGTTAAAAAAATTGATTTGAATTTGATTCAATCTAAATTACAGGTATATTTATACGATATAAATTCGGCTCGACGGCCAGTCTTGGTAGAAAGCTTTATTATTCAACATAATCACGGTTATCGCGAAGGCGAGAAAGGAAAGAACGGTGAGAGCAAGAATGGTACCAGTGACACCAGGAACGGGACTAACAATGGGACAGTGCCAATGGAAGGCAGCAATGGAACTGTCGACCAACAGTTGCCAGAAAAGGTTAAGCAGATGAAAGAAGCAGTGAGTTAGCCTTGATTACTTTTATTCAGTTACATACTCTTATTATAGATAGTACGGACATACTGGCGATCAATTTCTTTAGTAGAAATAGCAAGATAGGGGTTTTAAAATTTTATCATCAAGACTGTTTTTTCTTTAGTACAGTAATTGTTTCAGGCAAACGAACTGGTAAACACAAGTAACTACTCTGGCGCAGTTGAACTTTACAACTTGGCTATAGCCGAGTGTCCAAACTGCGCTATCTTGTATTCCAACAGAGCTGCTGCGCTTATGAGGAGAGGCTGGTTAGTTTATATCAAGTCATTATTTTATATCGCCTATAGGGGCTAAAAAGGATATATAATATATATTTAAGTATATGTCGCAAAAGTGTGCATAACATATTAAAGTACCAGAATATTTAGAAAAGAGACAATCCTTTTTTATGCAACATAAATATTTTTGTGGTTTCAGGTCAGGTGACACATACGCCGCCATCAGAGACTGCTATAAAGCCATCAAGCTTGACTCCAATCATGTGAAATCTCATTTCCGCCTCGCCAAAGGTTTAATGGATTTGAAGCGGGCACGCGAAGCGCACGAATGCCTTCTGTACTTCAAGGATAAGTTCCCGAAACATGCGACAAGTCATGCTGTGTTTCTGCTTCAGAAGGATATTGGAGAGGCTTTGGAATCTATGGAGACACAGCCAGATGAAGGTATTGCATAAAATTAACGCTGCATATTTCTAGCAAATATGTAATTAAAAGAAAGAGTTCGTAACCCTTTCATAACCAGAGTTGGATTTAGCCGGCAGCATTGGACGCCCCATCTATACCAGAGTCGAATTTAATATAATAGCAACATCTTTTAATATGTAACTAGTAAACGAGAAATTAGAACTTTAGTTTATCGTCATACTATGTATAACCACTTTTCAGTAACGTTCCTTCGGCGATGCGGACTGGGGTAAGGAAAAGGTTAAACTCGCCTCAAACAATGCATTGAGTCTATTTTAAATTAATTTTGGATTTGAAATAGTTGTTTACTGCTATATATTAATTAATAGCGACAGAAGAGGAGTGCCAAAGCAGCAGTGCCCTGGAGCGACAGCTGCGCAGCTCAGCTCTTGACTACAGTTGCCGGTTCCTAGGGCACTGCAACACGACCACAGATATCAAAGAAGCTAATTTCCTCGGACCTGACGCCAATTTCTTGGCAGCTGGGTACGGGTTATCTTTTATTTGTTCAAATGAATTTTAGTATAGAAGCCTTCTTAGTTAGGAAATTTTTGACAGTGAGTAAAAAATTATCAGTGAATTAGACACAAATATAACTACCCTATGCATATAAACGCAAATAAATATTTCTCTGTATTAATAAATGAATTTAATTGACTTCAGATCAGACGACGGCAGCATGTTTATCTGGTCTCGCAAGTCGGGTAACATCGTGCGCTGTCTCCGCGCTGACGAGTCCATCCTAAACTGCGTGCAGTTGCACCCCAGTATGTTCCTGCTGGCCACCAGTGGCATCGAAACGGTTGTCAGGCTTTGGAGTCCCATACCCGAGGTACCTATACCAGCTATCAACGTTAACGTTTGTTTGTAATTACAACTGTTTAAAAGCTGTAATACATAGATATAATTTAATGTATTCTTAGAATTCTCCATTCTTGGACATATATAAATAACGTAATATATACACATCTATTATCATAATAACTATACATATATAGGAAGCCCATTGACTGATCAAACTGGCAGGGTTTCCTCTTATCAAGTTATTGGTGAAGACTGGATCTCCGAAATGTGCGTGATAGTCTTTTATAAAATCAGCGGGCGACTACACTCCAACTTGTAAAAATATGTCTTCCCCACCGGCACCCAATATCCGCGAAATGGCAACTGACGGGTGTTAGTTGACCAACTGCCAATAATATATACATTGCTTAAAGCAACTTTTAACTTTTCTCCTTCGTTTGAGGTGTGATCTGTAATAAAATTGGTGGTCAGGACGGTAGCGTGGAGTGTCGGCTTGTAGACGGGTCGACAGCAGCGGCAGCCAACCAGCAGCGCATGCGCAGTGACCCCTTCGAGGCCATGCTTCTCAATATTTCGTTTGCGGGAGGACCAGAGCGGGACTTGCAATCACCTGTCTGTCGCGCTACGTAAGTTCTAATATTTCCATGTACTACACGTCTGCGCATAGTAAATTTATATTGTATTTATTAAATATTATTCACATGCAAGTACTTCATTATTGTGATTGTGATTTTTAAGAAATTTTGCCAGTTCATTTATTATTCCACTATTAAATGTTATATACTTATGTAAACAGTTTACATTTAAAATGTCTTATGTTTTAGGTAGAAACGGATTAACCAATGGATGAGAGTCAAATGTAAATAGATATAAATATAAAGGAATATGTTATCGTTGTTATTCTTACCATTTGTTAGTGTTCATTTCTAAGTTTATGGTTTTGTACAACTTAAATAGATACGTAGGGTTACGTAAACACGCTAAGGGCGCGTCCGTCCTCGCACCGACATCGGTAGAAGTCGAGTTTATGTGTTGGAGTTACGTTTCGAATAATTTATTTATTTATCATGAAAATAATAAGTACAGTGTAACTGGCTAAGTAGCTTCTGCGTATGCCAGGCTCATCTAAATGGATTATAACATTTATCTACCGACACATGCCTTAAAATACTTGTACTGGAAATAATTAAGCTTTTATAACTGAGATATTTATTCCAATTTTTGGTTTTGCGTAGACTTTATAAATCAAACGATTTAATAATAATTTTGAATAGTTTCTTATAATTTTCTAAATTTGAGGCATCCTAGAAATTGTGATTGAACCACTGTTTCCAACCAAAAGAGGGATGGGTGGCATACTTAACGCGCCATTAAACGGGTGGTTCCTCTCAGATAAGGTATGACGCGGCACTACGCCTTCATCCTTTAATTTGTTCCTCTAAGATTTCATCTAGCGTGTCCCTGCCTCAGAAGCTCCATACCGTCGATATAGCGTTGAAAATCCTGACCACTATTAGTTTATGGCGGCTGTTCCAGCAGACCAGGGAATCTACTTCCGTTAGGAACGCCTGGACTTCTCAGACTTCTTTACGACGAGAAGTACAAACGCAACGAATCAACGCGATTCTTTAGGTCGACTCGCCTTATGTAATTTACTTGCGTTGTACTATTGTAGGTCGAAGAAAGATAGTAACTACCTGCATAGAAAACTACTTAATTTATTAATATTTCCTAATAAAAGCTACTATCGGTAATTATATATTACAGCTAAAATATTCAGTTTTGAACTTAAGGGTGAAACTGAGTAGATTAGTTTTGGTTCGTTTTTTCAAAAGGTATATTTTTGGTTTTTTGAGGAACCCCGTAATACTTGCTTAGTCGAAATTGTATATAAATGTTCGTTATATTTCCAAATTATCTATATTTTTACTCATATATATATATACATATTTTTAGTTAGTCTTCCAAATGCAAAGTAACGAAGTATATGTTGTGGATTTTTCTTGTGTTAATTGACTTTATTGAAGTCTACTGAAGACCGTTTCAGAAGATAAAGAATATTAATATAATATAAACTAACCTGTCACTATATATTTAAGAGTGGTCACCCGTAATGTAATTTTTTTCGTAAAACTAGGTATACGACTTACGTTCCATTTATTATAATAAGTCGTTTATTGAATTGTGTATCAACCACTTGAAATAACAATTTACATTCGTTAGATTCCTATTATTCAAAACAAATAAATTTTATTCTATTTTCGTCAACCAGGCTCTTAATCGAGTGCAATCGGGATAGTTATAGATTATATAATTAATCCTGAACAGTCTAGGTTCGTACCTAAAAATAAGATGACACCATAATATATCTTATCGTGCGAGGGAGAGGCATTCTATTTTTTTGTAGGTTCAAATACTATACTTTGGATACGTTCTTTTTGAAACAGTTCCTTTAACATATTTTTATAATTGCGTCTTTGGTATAAATGGAAATAATATAACTTAGGGTTGAAAATTGTAATCTTAAAGAAACGGCTGTGTAAATAAAAAAACATGTTAGTATGAGTAAATTAGTTTTATTTCAATCTGTTTGTATTTCATATACAATAAATCGGACATAACATGATTTTATTTGACAATTGTTTATTTTATTATATATATCGTAGGATCTGGAGCTTTTAGTGTCTGAGCTAAGGAATGTTTTTAATTCAGAAATTCCGGAACATCATTAATTAGTTCTTTTACGTAGTTTTGGGTTCCGTTCTACCGATTGTCTAATTGTTATGTCAATGTTGCCAAAAAACGCCTAAAGGTTTGCGACGGGCCCAATTATTACGTTAATTATCAGAGCCCAAAGTGAGGTGTCGGATTGCTGTCAAGTTGTATTATATATACAAATATTCCGTAAAATAATGGGAATTTTAGTGAAAAAACTTGATCGAAATCAGGTTTTTTATTTTCAAAAATAGCAGACAGGCAAGGCAACTAACTACTTAGCTTTATACTTTAAGGTGTTTCCCTATTGCTCGATGTTGAAGTAATGTGACTAGAGGCGAAATGATATGTTAAGCATACTCACATAACAGATTTGTATAATTTTATTTTGAAAAAAACTAACAGAATATTCTCCTTTTGTAGAAAGTAAATCTTACATCTCATCGCCTTAATAATAGCAATAGATACTGACAGTTCATAGGTTAGTTTCAAAATTAAGTGATATAGATTAATTATTAAAGCCTTTTTTATGTTTTGTTAACCTTAACGTATGTAGCTATTAAAGAAATTTTCTATTTATTGCTGTGTTTTATTGAATTATCCGTGATGCAAGAAATCAAGGAATATCGCAGTTTTAATTACACTTGTTAATAAAGCTTGCTGATATTCTGTAAATAATCAATTGGATTTCCTAACTAACAAATTAGTCCACCCATCCAGGTATGCCATTTTCAGGGTAGTAGTGCTAAATTATGCTTTATGTATTAAATTATTACAGTAAAGTATTTTCATCTATGTGTATAATAAAAATGTAAGTGATCGTCTGTACATGGAAGATTATGTGATGAAAAAATGTTGATTAAATTTATTTTACCAAATCAATTTTTATAGTCATGGCATTCATTCCTACATTATAACGATGGAGACAATGAAAACCTTATAAGATGAATAAATATTTATAATAGGGTCAATGAAATAAGATAAAGAGAAAGCAATTCGATCTGTGAATTGTATAATTTGGTAAATATCTTGCTAATTTTTTTGGTATTGTCTGGTACTTTTTCATAAAAAATATTAGTTTTCCCAACCTTCTTTATTTTTTTACAATCATGAGCGACACTTTGTCACACATATTATTATGGATGATGATACCTTGAAAACAATAAGATAAATATTTATTACAATATGGTATTATCTGGCAGATCTCTTACGAAATTATGTTACCATGTTACTTTTATGTAATAAAAGTTACAATATTGATATAATAAAAATATATATGTAATAAATAAATCAGTAAAAACCGCTTATCTGTACATTTAATGAATTCACCCAAAATAATTTGTTAGACAAGTAGAAGTTGTTGAATTTACGAGGTGTGTTCAAAAAGTATCGCGAATTTTGTGTTTTTTCAAAAATTATTTTGTCCCCTTCAAAGTAATCCCCATGAGATATTATACACTTGTGCCAACGGTTTTTCCCATCTTCGAAGCACTTCAAAAATATTTTTTTTTTATCTTGTTCAGCTCCTCCTTCGATGCCGTCTTTATCTCGTCAAGAGAAGCGTAACGTCGTCCTTTCAT
>JAOSYY010000007.1:11424337-11438019 GCA_025727935.1 Hebomoia glaucippe
AATTCGAATATACTCGTATCTTGGTAACCCGCGAAAATTCAAAATTCGCGATACTTTTTGAACACACCTCGTATATACCTGCTTATATATTTAACTTATCGATAATATGCATATGACTAACTAGGTTTAATGCAAGCTACTACTACGTTTTGTTTTATATTTACAACACATTTACGTTAAATTTATAATAAATAGATATTAGATTTCTTCATCTTCACGCAGAACATCGCATCTAGGAGCAGGAACTCTTCCCCCGTTGGCGGTGACAACGCCAACGGTGGTGGAGTTACCAGGCCCAGATACGTTCGAAGATAAAGAAGTCCTCCATGGCTTTCTGACTTCATTTCATTCGCATTTAATGTAAGACAGCTTATTTCTTGAAAGACGTTAAACTTCACTTCTTGATACTTTCTGTGCTTTCACAATATTATTTACTGTAAAAAACATTATTTAAGAGGTTGTAAATGTGAATACTTAAATGATTTTAATAATAAACGTAGAGACAAGGCTATAATGTACGTTCTCATGTCAGCTTAGGAAATGTTCACGTGAGATTATTTAATTATTAAGGTATTACTGGAGGAAGTATTCTTCAAAATTGCAGCGCTGTATTTGGTTCCATCGACAAACCGGCACACTGAGCTTCCTGAAACACGAGACAGTAATTTTAAGAAGATGAATGACTATTAAATATTATATACTGTATCGTTTGCAAGGAGTTTTTATTTCAATCCAACTAGTAATTGTAAAATATGAATTCAAGTTTTTATTTGCTGAAGCGTCGAGATGAGTATGTAAAATGAATAGATCACATTTCATGCCATTCAAAGTATATAAAAGTATTATGTGTCGAACTCCCACGTGTCAGCGAGAGGATATTAACAACATAGGTACTAAATCTTTCTTCGATACCTTATTTGTAATATGACTATCATTGAAATAATAAACGTAGCTTCAATTTATTCGAAACTCGCAAGTATTTTAAAGCACTTAGCGTCTATACAATATCATGCTGGAGAAATGCGTAGGCGCACCCACGTAGGCTTTATGATGAATCATTATGTGAACTCAGCTGGCTCGGCACTTTTTGTAAAACAAGGAAGTGTTTTTAATTCATTTAATCGACTGAGAAAAATAATGTTTAAGTAGTCTGAGAAGGCTAACATATTTAAGAAGTTTTATAAAGGCATAAGAATTGTGGAGGTTTCAACATAACTAATGATCACCTGTGAAATGGCAATTGTAGGAAATATCTTACGGCAATATGGACGCTCATCTATCTGAAAAAATTTTGATTTAAAATCTTTGGTCTTATTCTTAAGTACCAGGCGAACATAAGTTTATGTTTTATGATTATGAGCTATTGCAGTTTTACCTAAAAAATATTTAGACTAAGTACTCAGAAATAAGTAGGTAAGTACTTGACAATTTATACAACTACCAATTAATAAAATAAAATTGCTTGTCTGTAATAGGCTAATAGCTTTTTTAAATGTATACGAACCTATATACAGTACTTGTAATAGAAAATAGGTTTTTGTCTCATTAGCTGTGAATCCACCTTCTCTAATTATAGGCATAGAATGTATATAGCATTCTAATACTGCTAGATGGACTGGAGATATATAGTGCATACAGGGCATTGTCTGTCTGATAGCATAAGAAATGAATGTGGCTATTAATATAAGTCATAGATTTATTTCAGTAAAATAAACTACATATTCACCTAAGCTATTGTCTTTATGTTTTGATAGCAAGTGGAAATAGGGAAATGTTTTGTATGCGCACGCGGCGTAGCTATGAATAATAACTAGAGATCGACTTATGGTTGAACTACTACCGTAATTCATAATTTAGATAATATTTTTTTGATTGAAACGAGTAAGAATTATTTTATTTTTAAATTATAGTTCATATCTTTAAAAATATACTTCTTCTTATAGTGGGTTTGGAAAGTATATACTATAAGAGTGAATTTTTGAAGTTGGTTGGTTATTCTCTCAAATTTCGTTAGAACTGATAACTAAATGCACTGTTATAAAATTGATCTTTTGTTTTTGTAACAAAAATAAATTAAGTCTTAGAAGTTTATTTCAACCTAATTCTAATGATTGCCGTACTGAAATGAAGCTATATATATAGGTCTAGCTCAGAACACAATATATACTATAATCTTGAAAAATCACACAGAAATTAAGACATGCTTAGTTTTTTTCGAATTAAGTACATATTATTTGCCAAGCATACACATGCATCGAGTACTAGTTTTAGCTTTGGAACTAATGTATAAAAGAAAGTTAGTAATAATAAAGAAGTTCGTTTGAAATAATTGATAGAGCCCGCATAACGCGCACGTGTTGAGGAAGGGGGAATATTATCACTTTTTAATGTTCTTTCCGAGAAATAATAGCTGTTTGATGTTTTATTTCTTTTAAACAATTCCATTTAGACCTTGGCTAAGAGTGTAATGATGTCTGCCGTCTGTTAATTTTAGTTTATATGTTCGAATCCAATATCAGATAGTTACTTACGACATTTACAATACTTTCCTCGTGTCTGTTTAAAATTATTACTTATATTATGGATGAAATTGGAAGATAAGTTTAATAATATGATAGTGCATATTCGATGAGTTTGAACATACTTATTATCTCTATCACGATACGAAGAGGTGGTCCGTATGCAGTATAAATTAAAATTTAAAACAATCTTTCAACAGAAAGTAATATCGAACCATAAATTCAATATATCCTCAAACAAAGTGTACCCTAACCTATCCCAAAGTAGATAAAGTTAAGATAACGGGTCAATATTAACATAAGATACGTGAAGACATTGTTATTTCATCCAGAGTAGTTTTAAGTTCATTAGAAGCTAAGTATTAAGCTGAACTTTCGGAGTTAACTACTATACTTGCGATGAATCGTTGCGAGTGCTAACAGAACCTCTAATAGATTAAAATGTTATTTAGTCATTCCCTAGTAGTGTTCCTGGGCACATAAAGATAATGACACCGATACGACTGAGACAGATTATTATTAATACGTATACATTAAAACAAACAAAAAACTAGATATCATGAAGATACAAATAATTCAATGACAATTGAAACGCGGAGTTTTCATTAAAACAGTTTACTAATATATTTGTTTTTACCCACCTTCACTGAGATTCTACCTTTACGGTATAGGCCTATGGATACCTACAACAAACGAATATATAAACGTAGGAAAAATGTTTTAGTTTAATTGTCAATCATTGTTACTGTAAAAATTTGAAAACTGAACACTTCATAAATCTTTATTTAAGCTAGCAAGAGGCGTTACTATTGTCTCCTTTATTATTAAAGTTAATCTTCGTGACGAGGACATTGATTTATGTTACATTGTACTAAGAAGTTCGTTGTGAAATTTCTTTATCTATATGGAAATGTTAGTGGTCAACAATGACGCAAAGAAAATGTGTAACGTTTTAAATACAATCTACCACCGCCTTATGTCAGCTATATTACAGATTTAAGAAAAAAAATCCTACAAAAGTCAAAATGATTTTAGTCTTTCTGTGACCTAGATACCGAAACGTAATCGATTTAAGCAGATTAATAGTAATAGAACTTTAATTATTTAGAAGATAGAGTTGAACTAATCATTGTTAAAAAATTAATGTTTATCTCTGAATTTTCAAAAACTAAGGAATTCAAGTCGTAATATAGTATAATGGTTAAAAAATGTTCAATATAAATCAAATTAGCGAAGCGAGAAAACATACTTATAAAATGAACGATGAATATTCGCATGGAAAAATGATGTAACTGGGTCAGTTTTCGTAAGCATTTTGACCTCAAAAGAAAGTATTCAAGGTCACTTCAGCGCCCACTACAAGCTACAGGATAACCTTCAAAGGAGTCAATGATCGGTAACCCTCGCAGCTCATGCAGTCATGTCGTTTCACTTTATCATATGGAAATATCACTAGGATATCTCACTCTACCATCAACGCTCGGGAACCCTCGCATCGTGCAGCATAGCCATTCTCTTCTGTTCCGAAAGATAAAATATTTCTATCTCTTTCGTTCGCCGCCAACGGGGGCGGAGCAGGCGCATCGACGCGGAGCGTTTGCTCAACTGGAGCACTAGGGCTTTCTTTGTTGCTTTTTTACACAAAATTGGTGGTTTAGGGCTGCTAATGTCTTTGTTTATTTATGCATGGATTCATTGGTGACTTCATCTATGTATTGTTTAAGATACAGGGAATTCAGTCAGATTAAAAGTAAGATAAAAGTTTGAAAATGTACATTTACAATTAAAGCTACATCTTTCATTTGATTTATTTAAAAATAATGTTAATTAGAATTTTTTACTCGTTGACAACCCTGAAACGTATTAAATAGTGAATATTAACCATGAAAACAAATGCAACCTGTCTAAAAGTATCACCGTGTTTCGAATCCGTAATTCCGGCCCGAATAGGCAGAGGTACCTCATTCTTATTCCCGGCCCGATTGTCTTTTTATTCTTCGTCTCTTTGTTTTTCGACAAGTGCAGAGGAATCTTTTGGCGCAAATATTGGTATGTCGCTTTTTTGTCGGCGGCGCGCGTTGAAAGTAAGCTGGAATCTGACCGGGCCACTCGTTTTAGACCGTCTTCATTTGATTTGGGCCATTTACTTTAAATTTTATCTCGGAAGATGGTATCAGGGTGCTGAAAATATTATCTTAACAATTAGAGCTTTTAGTATATGTCAGTTTAATTGATTTTTCGTGCCATTTACAAATTAAAGGAACGATCTCTTACTTATTGAGCTTTTGTGCAGTACAACATTTCAACCCTAGTCTACATTTCTTGCTACGCAAGAAAATAATATTGGCGGGCGTGGAAGACTCTGCAACGAAAGATGAGAAAATCGTTAATAGAAAGAATATGAAATGAAATGTATTTGTAATCGATATAATTTTTTGGTAGTCAACGACAATCGAATATAGAAAACTCTTACCTTTGGTAAATGATACTGTAGCAATGTGACTTCATTGCGCAATGATATGCTATTGACCTATTTATTTTGACATATCAAGAATCCGAAAATTTATTGAGTGAAGCCGCTCATTACTGTACTTTACGATTTCTCCAACTTTTCTGTTCCTCTTTTTAAATAACACATAAAAAACCGCATTTCAATATTATTTTATTAAATCTTGGAATCGGAATGGAATCGAATATTTTCATGCACTACAGATTAATATGTGTAATTCTCATTAAAAATATATTAGCATAGTTAGTTTCTCACAGCCATTGTTTATGCTTTCCCAAAGGAAGCGGCATTCCATAGACTAG
The DNA here is from genome assembly GCA_025727935.1 of Hebomoia glaucippe. NCBI lineage: Eukaryota > Metazoa > Arthropoda > Insecta > Lepidoptera > Pieridae > Hebomoia > Hebomoia glaucippe. The sequence goes on from JAOSYY010000007.1 coordinate 11,429,668, forward strand.
ACGCCATCTTGCATTTAATTTCTTGGAAATTAATATTTAATATTCTTTAAATTTTCGCTTCGATGCAGTGCAAAAAGGAAAATGATTCATTGATTATTTTTCTTTCTGCACTGCATATCTACAATTGTAGAAGTAGGATCTTTCTTTACACAATTCCTTTACGTACACGTTGATCTCAAGAACTATTTAACTAATTTTGCTATTACACGTGGATTATGCTTATGACGGAGTCTTTACATTTATTATATGATAATATAATTCATAAAGATCTGATGTTAGAGAAAAGTTAACAACATTTCAAGATTTTTCTCTTCTGTTGTACCTACATATTATAAATCAGTAAAGACCGCGAGCCTGCACATTTAAAGTATTTATCAAAAAAATATATCATTAACAAAAGTGCTTGACAAAATCGATGACAATGTGACTATATCACGAGTAAAAGCTACTAATTTATAAGTAATAAAAATTAACCTGTTTAAAAAAATATTTATTGTGATGTAATAACTAATAATTAAAAACATGGGTTTACTTAAAAACACCTGTCTATCAATTTACATAATAGTGCTAAATATGTTATGCAAGTATATATACACTGTGGTATCCGGTTAAAATGAACTTTATTAACACCCCCATCATGTACGTACCTAAGTTGTGCTTAGTTTGTATTTAAACTAAACCTATGAATAAGATTTATAAGGTCTGTACAACACATATTAATATCGATTTAACATGAGAAGTATGAGTGAAAAATATTTTAAATTTAATAATAAAGTATCTGGTAAAGTTGTATAGTAATTCACGATAACATACTTAAAAAATCCATTTCAAACGTTGTACAAATATTTATGAAATATGACATTTACTAACTACATTTTACCCATAGTTTTTGTTGAAAAATCAGTTAATGCCAAAATAGAAAACGATAGACAACATTATCATATATGCCATTTTCATTTATAATTATTATTTCTTAACCTATTCTTTTTTAATTATTATTTTTGGATGTTGTATTAATACATCGAATTTAACATCACGTATTGTAAAAATATCTAATCCAAAAACGTTATTGAAGTGAATATGATCTTCTGTATAATGATAAAAAATATAAGCTGCAAGAAACAAAAAACAATATTGTCTAAAGAATAATCTAAACTATTTATAGATATCTCAGAAATAGCCAAGTCTGGGAAATAAGACAATCTTAAACTGGTCCACATATCAGCATACGTGACTGTAAAAAATAGTTTCTTTTTACCCTTAATGTAGACAGGCAGTACATTGTTTTAAAATGAGTACTTGCAACAGGATTTCTTTTTTGTCGTACCCTTAATAAGTTGATTTTTGTAGAGTAACAAGAGATTTGCATATTGTGCGTGATAAATTGAATATACTCTAATAGGACAGTGTATTAATAGACACCTCGAAAGACTTCGAATTTCTGAATGTAATATATGGCTTGATTAGTAATAAGTAGCGTATAACTTGTGACTTTAGACCCACCCACTTTTCTCGTATCACATAATACATATTTTTCTTTCTATGTTAGTGCATAAACGGCAACCTGTTACTACTCAGGCATTTCGATGTTTATTAATTTGTTGTGTACTCTGTAGGTGTTCTTTGGAATGTGAACGTTCGAAGTTCAAAACCGCAATGTTCTATTTCTAAGTTAGCCCTTATTTCGGGAGACAGTTAAAATTGGTGCGCATCTGCATCCGCCATATGTTTTTCATAAAATGACTTTTTATGGGTTTTCTAGCACGGTAGTTGGGGGTGTTGCACCCTTATATAAATACTGACCACTAGTACAGTGGCTCGGTCTCCTTTTAGGTATAAGTGATAGGTTCGACAATTGTTGCTATTCAATTGAAAGTAATTATAGTTTATTTACGTATTTAACTTTAGTAGACTTCATAAATTTAAATGAAGGCTGAATTGAAGAATAATTGAAACCTAAGAGGAAAAAGATGTAGGTACTTCCTTGCTTTGCGGAGTAAGATCAGATCAGGTTCAAGATAGAATTTTTTTGTCTTAACTATTATTCGAATTACGGAGACAATCAAGTAATTAAATTTCCATAAGCTGTTATTTAAAAATTCAGAATTCTCTTATATTGTTTCCTAGTTTCGTTCGTTCTTTCTAAAAGCACAATCGTTTTATCGCTACAAAAGTAAGTTACTCATCAGTTTTAGTTTAATTTAAATTCTTTACATATTCTGTTCCGAGACCAATTCTATAACAATTGAAACAAAACAAAAATGTTTTGGATTTTGGGAGACAACGATAAAAAACCACCGTTTTTACGACCTTACATTTCAAGTCTAAAAAGGTTATATATATTTTAAGTTCGATTTTCTAAAACACAGACTTTTTACTGATAGATTTTAAATACTCAGTACAAATTTGTATGCCTTAATAAATGTCGATTAAAAAATGAGTGATTTGATATTGTACCCGACAATCCAGTATAAGGCTTCGAAAGGAAACGCGGTCTGTGCTTGTGATCTATTGAGCAGTATACGTAGTATTAATCACGCATATTTTCTGCAATACGTTGTACAAAATTTTTTTGTGAACTTTTTATTTATTATATGTTAATATATCAGACTAGTGCTGGCTGATATACATATAAAAGTAAAAAGAAAAAAGAAAAGCCATTTGATAGATAATAACATTAGTTACTTGCCACTAAAATTCCCTCTTAAATCGGTCGATTCATTTTGAAAATTACCTAAAATAATTTTATTAAACGTATGTTTTCAGTACCGTATATTCTCTCATATGCGTTGATAAAAGAAGTTGTAGTTTTAATATTGCAAACCAGTATTTCATTTTTTTCTTATAGATTGATGAACCTGATAAATCATTTTCAGAAAAAAGTCTTATTGACCTGTTTCTTGTATTTTGGAACTTCAGAATTTCGTAATTATTTATCTTAAAGTTTATGAATTAGTCGATGTTGCACAATAGCATACTTACAGTTTTAGCAAGACCCACGTCTATTTATAAGAATACAGTATAGTGGTACTAAAATATTCGCTCCGAACACGTGAACCGCATACCAAACGGATCAGTAGTTTGCGAGCAAAAAATGTGTACAAAGACGTTGACTTTAATATTAACCAGCTGTAAAGTGATATAAAAAGCGCGTTCATGCAAGTGGGCTAGCAACGAATTGTCTAGGGTAGAGCAGGCGCTGACCAGACGGGTTTTTGTTACCTAGTGACGTGCCTGATATTATCGACAATCAATCAAAATTTAATCGTCTTTATACAAAGCTTGTCAGAAATGTGGACTTTGTGGAGGTAACGAAATAATTTGGGAATCTTTTAAGTTCTAATACATAGTGTGGCAAAATATCACTTTATTATCGTATGAAATTATTCCATTAGCAAATCCTGGGGTCTGATAATCAATTAATCCCTGAATATTTTCATTACATGTTGTCATATATAATTTTATACATCCTTATAATCACGATTTGATGCTTATTTAATATCTTCACTGAATTCTTATAACGGCAACTAGAAATAATTACAATTACAAAATTCTACTATGGAAGGTTAATTTTATTGCCTGACAGAATACCTATACCTATACATTTCATATAGTTTCAAGACCATAAGCTTATGATTTTATAAAAGTTAATCAAAAATGAATCATAATTACTGAACTTACAAATTCACATCAAGGTTCATTAAGCCATAAATATTTTTATCACAACACATGTTTTGGCATTTATTACAAAATATATTGCTTACATACAATTTATCGACAAGCTATTAATGTGATTACATCACTACTTGCCACGCTTACGGCATGGCAGCCGGTTTGACATTTCATTGCCAAGGCCTTAAACCACCCCGACACAACATAATATTATGTTGAATACCAACACCGACAGAATAGGTTTTTTAACTGAATCTTTATAAATAAAGTTATTCATATTATATATTTCATAATTTATAGTGAAGTGATATATGTAGTATATCACTTACGCACATATAAAGGTTGCCAATTATACCAATTTTTAATTGAAGCTATTAAAAACCGGTCCGGTTGTATTTTTATTTAATATTAGTTTCTATTACGATTAACGTCTAGGAATTTATTATTTATCAAACGTGCCTAACATATTTATATTGAAAAGTCAGGATGCAGACATCTTCTATCTTAACTCAGGTGTCCATCGAACTAGTATACAATGTGCTCAACCGAATGGTAATATATTTGATCCCCCTTTGTCCCGCCTGTTAATACTGTAATATAATATCATATAATAGTATAACTTTTATAAATGAGCATTAAATGGAGGAACATAATTCCATCCGGGTCACGCATAATTGTTTATAGACAGAAAGATTGGGAAAAGCATAAATACACGTTTCGAATTTCGACTATAAATTTTTGAATGCTTTAACATCATTAAGTCGCCCATGCTTGTCTTTTGTTAAATGCCTTTAAAAATCCAGACATTGCTGCTGAAGCTAAACCTATTATAGGATTTCATAGCTCTACCAAGTGTTATCGCCTATTCATCCTAAAATAAATTCTTCTCAGATTTGTATAACCTGCCAAAATACCAGCGTGCCTTTATTATGAGTACTGTCTTGAAGTCAACTTATTTTATTAAATACTATTTAAAACAAAATAGATACAGTTTATCAAGTCACATTTTGTAGGACATCGCTGTACTTCGATTTAAGCTCCTGTTTCAAATGGGAGTTATCCGTCACATAGCTGTAAGACACTATGAGATGGGACAACGGTCCCATAACATCGCTATTTTAAGCTTGATTGTACAGAAAATTCAAAAAACGCTACGCTGTAATGTAGACAAAATAATGTGACGAATATTATGAATGAGTTAGTCATACTACGTGCACGGTGTCGGCGTACTATGTTAGCATTGGCATTAACGTCGGCAATGTTCGAAGAAGTTCGGACTGCGTCGGCGCGTGCAGTGACCTAGGGTAACGTTAGGAAATTAATTATATCTACCTACTTCCTACAAGAATTCTTAAAATCATCTACATCGTTAGATTCTTAGACAACTCTACTTATCAATTAATTTAGGTAGAATACTTTTCGGTTTGAAATTATGTTAAATACTGATTCTTTTAAAATATAACTTACAAATTAATTATTTTATAGTCGAAACAATTTTACTGAAAAGAGATAAATTTAATGTTTGTAACAGGTACCTGGTTCTGGTACTTATAAAGTGAGTAACACTTTTCTTTTTCGTAATAAGTACATATTTGTCATAAACTTAGATATTTTCGTTAGATTGCTCATGATGTCTGTCTCAACAACCCTTAAAGAAGAGTGTTACTGGTTCAATATCCATATATTATAAAGACTACCTTACCAAATGGCTTTACATAGAACAGAATAGAAGCTTCGTTTAAACAAAGTAAAAAGCGCGCCGACAAGCTCGCTTGTGTTAGAATTCCTGAACGCAGTCTAAACAAGAATAATTCGTTGCTAGAAAGTGTACGGCCGTGACCGAGTGTAATGACCTCCTCTGACGCCTATGTTGGCCTAGGTTAGGCTGCTGACGTGTAGGAGCGTCAGCGCGACCACGCTACAATCTAGTTCACTATTACCTACATTTCACATTCTGACAGGAACAAAGTTTTTATGAATATAGATAAAATAAATCTAGAAAATAGGAATATTTTAATAAATTGTTCTAAATAAGAATTCTCTTATCAGTGCATGGAAAATATTACTTTCAAGTCGACATACATTTTAAATATTAATCTTAAAAAAGTTGACTTTAATGTACATTTTATAATGTTATCAAAAACTGGTAAGATCGAAACTCATCTATGATATTGTGGTAACACCACGAGAACTTTGCCCACATTCTCTTTAACACATATTTTTTTAAACACATTTTTAAAATAGTTTTAGACGATTATGAACTATGTTCTGTCAAAATACAATGTTTAAGATAAATAAAATTTTTGTCAAATTAAACACCAATTATTTTGACAAGCACAATATAGTTCTAACAAGAATTTTACATAATTTTTATTCTTTTAGAATTAAATGAAGAGTTGACTTACAAAATTCCTCCGAGCACAGTTGCACACGTGCATGGTGAACACTCTGTGGGTGGGGACGCGGTTTATTGGGATATATATGACAGGTAAATTGGATTTGCATCGTCACGAACGGTTAAATGTATGTTTAGGGGATGAGATTTATAAGGTTGTGAGGGGGTCGGGGGACGCGACGTCCGGGTCGCGCGGAGTCCGTGGGCCCACTGCGCATGCTCACAGACGTCGCCTGAGAAATTACGTCAGCGCGCCGCCGCGCGCGCACCCCTTTCTTTTTTTCCCCATAATTAATTTCTTGCGAGATTTTGGCGCTACTTTTTGCCATATAACTCTATTATAAACATGCGCACCTCCATGCAAACTACGTGGTCTGTTCGTATGATCAACAGTCAGTGTATTTTTATTGAACTTAGGTTATGTTAACACTAATAGTTCGCTGAGGGCTCCACTAAGATTCTGTTAAGAGCTAAAATTCTAATGTATTTTTCATATTACAAAATGGACGCCTTGTTTCCCGCGCAGTCGATCCCGGTTACCTGCGCCTGCGCCGCTCACACACAAGCACACACACACACACGCACAAACTGCTTCGGATACGTGACACAGACACGGTCCTAATGCCGTATTGAATGTGAATAATAACAACGCATAAGATAAGTTTTCTAGTTAGAATTTTTAACTTGAAGACCAATGACATTATTTTGCTGATAACATGCTGCTTGGAATTACTTGGAAATTAATAAATAAATAATTATAGAGTTAATTCGAATTAATAATTCCATTCATTTTACTACATTACTAGTCGTAAAACGATATATCTTCATAACAATAACAATAAATAAATTCCTAAAACAACTATTATGTGAGTTTATAATTAATTATTAATCATTTAATATTTCTAGTTTTTCACAATTTTATTATTTCAGCTTAAAATACGTAAATTAAATTAAATACGATTTTTTTCAATATTTCTTACATTCCACCCACCCGTTCCAATTTGCAACTAATTTAAATATGTATCACCACTGTACTGTAACCTCATCAACAGGTATTAAAGATATCTAAGTATTTTGTTGTGGCATAAATTCGAAACAAGATGCAATTATTTTTTTTAATAAATAAATTGTAATATCGAGTATTATAAAATTTCACATACAACATTATTCCCACATCCCGAGAACTAAGAAAGTATAAATAAAACATAACTATTGGTTGGTTCGAGTTAGGGACGTTGCCCGATGTTGCTTTGTGTGAGTTTATGTAAGCTCACGTAATGTGATTGTTTGCGTGAGACCTAAGTACACAAGGTGCACACACACACACACACTCATTTAGAACGCTGTTACACCATTGCGCACCAAATGAATGTCAATTAAAATATTTATACTAAATAGAAGAAGATACCGGGGACTAAGATACAAATAATAATAATATGACAGCAGTTTAAAAATCAAGCTTAAGGTCATGAATTTCACTCAAGATCACCTCAAAATACTATATATATATATATCATTGTCATTAGAATTAGAATTAGAAGTTGGTTAAAACTTAGAGCTAAGATATCATTATATTATTAATTTATTACAAGTAAGTCGTTTGCTGTAGTCTTACTTTAAAACTCATCTCCCTGGCCTTGCCAGAAACCAGGTCTAAATCGAACGGGTCTATATCATTACAAGTAGGTATATTGTCGTTAATATGATAAATTACATCTCGACGTTATGTCAATAAGTGTTTAAAAAGTTGATTACAAATATTGTATACAGTAATATGTACGTTTCATAAATATTTCTAAGAAAATTAATATATACTTATGTTATGTACGGTAAAATAAATTGATAAATAAGTACAATTTATTATTTTTTGGTGGCATCGGAAAAAGGACTTAAGTAGGCGTTATTATAAAACGTTTTTCGCAAGTATATAACTAACTAGCTATAATAAACTAAATACCAGAAACAAAAGTTATGTCCTAGAAGTAAGCTACGATATCTGTTTAAAAAAGAAAACAACAAATTACAAAACTTTTTAAATGCATGTATAAACTCTCTATCACCTAAATAAAATACTTTTTATATTATTCAACTTTGACAACCTGAAAGGTGAAGATTTGTATGAAACGCGATGGGTACACCAGTAGGTATATCAAAGTTTTGATTGTTTAGAATCTAAATCGTAACTATGTCGTATATAATCTAAATCGTATCTAAGCTTTAGATCGTAGTTACGCAACGGTGTAATTGGGACGAACGTTAGTCAAAACTAAGTTGGGACTATTCCC
>JAOSYY010000007.1:11438335-11460207 GCA_025727935.1 Hebomoia glaucippe
GATTTGTATGAAACGCGATGGGTACACCAGTAGGTATATCAAAGTTTTGATTGTTTAGAATCTAAATCGTAACTATGATCTAAGCTTTAGATCGTAGTTACGCAACGGTGTAATTGGGACGAACGTTAGTCAAAACTAAGTTGGGACTATTCCCTGACTAGCGAGTCGCTATCCACATAGCCGGCCACATAATTACGCTGAACGTAGCGAAATAAACTTTCAGACTTATGTACTGCGTGTCATTTCTTCCAGTTTGCGGAGAAAAGTTGCGTATTGTTTGAAAATGTTTAGGATTCCGTTGAAACGACGTATTGAATGGACTTCAAATGTATGCGCTACTGGGCTAAATATTTTAGTTACTGGATATCTATATTTAGTTTTGATTCCCATTGATACTTCCTAATAGGTGAACCATCTGCTAAATTCGTCTCTTGGAAAGCGTAAAATAAAACCATAATACAAGGAAGTATTGGAAATTTTACAACAGTATATCTTTCTTTTTATAATTTGGCTATTATTCGCTGAGAAAGGATTTCATAAATCAAAAGTCTCGACAGACTACCGATAACACTAAGCGTAATCGACTTGTGAAAATCACATGAAAATCCGTATTTTCGTAGGCTTGCTTATAGAGTGGGAAACATTAATTTTTACATTTTTTTTTATTTTTGTTACTCTTCCTGCAACAGCCACTATCTATTGCTGGTATATTCAACGTACAACACAAAATAGACACAATAATTTTATTTTTTTAATTTATTTAATGAAAAAAAGAGCACAAAAGGAAATTGTAAGCTCAATACCTTAAGGTCAGTGTATATTTTTACACTTAGATTACTTAGACTATTAATACAAATTTATATTTTATCTTAAGAACAGTAATAAAGCATGAACTAGGCCGACTTAATTACAATTTCAAGCAAGACGATATACTTTACATATTAAAATCATCGATTGGGCCTTCACTCTGGTTATTAACTCCTCGTTAATACATTTTTACCACTTATATAAAGAATAAATCTTTTCTATATTTAATTATAGATTAATACAACAACAGTGATTTTTTATTACAATTTGGTGTACTTATTCAAAATAGTGTATAAAGTAGTCCGCTTGTGATCCTAAATCCTGGCAATTTTCATGTGATATTTGAATTAAAAACTCATACTCATAATTCTTTTATATACTTTTATATTAGTATATAAAAGAGTTATGAGTTTTTAAATCAAATATCAATACAAATGCGATTAAGATAAGTTTTAGGGTTTGGCGAACAAAGTTTGGTGAAATAAAGTCGAAATCAATGTTAAAACTTTAATCGTTCATTTTTATGTTCAATTAAGACTATAGTTTTAAAAAATAATGTTGCTGTTTATCTACGAAGAACCAGAACTTAAATAACTGGGTATTAGTTAAAGCCATACCATGTAATTAGCCATATGACTTTTGTGACATAATATCACCAGTTAGATGTAGGTACAAATGAAGTCAGATCATGCGCATTTAAAGATAAAAATATAATTAGCTGTTCAACCAGTTCCCCGAGAGCATCCCGCTGACTCGTGACTGTGCACATATATTAATCCTAGATCTCTTATAAATACTTGTAACATTAGATGTGTCCCTTTGCGGTAATGGCAAGCCACACGTGACGCGTTTATACCGCTACGTTCGAATTTTAATTAATTAATGCTTTAAGACATTTATTGACGTACGAGCCCTCGATCACTCGAAACGTATTAAAGCATAGCATCATTATTGAGATTTAAAATATAATGTATGTCCGTTAAACTGTATGGATAAGAATAAATAATGAAATAATTTTAAGGTTTTTATGTTTATTAGCACATTATCAAAACTAAATAACTTTTAACTAAGAGTATACTCGTAGAATGGAAAATTATAGTTTATTTTAATTTCGATTGTGTTTTATATAATAATTGATACATTTAATTACGAGCCTTCGTGAGTATATAGAAAAGCAGCATTTCTCTTCACATATGAAAAGTCATTCGCAACTTTATTCCTGTTGCGTTAGGCTCAGTCTTATCAGAAGTTATTATCACAGGTTATTAACAAACAGTGACACAATTTCCACATACTATAGACATAACTATCAGAAGTATGTAATCTCGAAGTATAACGTTTCAACTAAACGTTATATGGACTGTCTTATATTGCGTTGTACTTTTTGCTTCGAACAGCAGATTGCGCGTCTAATTGCCGCTGAACGTGAGAAACGACGTGGGGTGACTAGATGGAAGAATTTTGTAAGGCTGAAACTGCACAAAAGTAAAAACATTGTGAGATTTTACAGATTTCTAGTGACAAATGACTTTTATGTTTTAATGTTTCAGTTAATTGATTTATTAAAGATTATTTAGTAACATTATAGTTTCACATAAATAATTACGAAACAGACAAAAATCTTTAAAGCCAATTTTACTGTTATTATAAGTATAGTATTATATATATTAAGTATATACGTACTTGTGTTAACTTTTAATTTAATTAAAATGCCAATAACCCTATAACTGTTCTTCATCACTATAAATACAATGTATTTTTTGTCCGATACAATAAACCCAATAATTCAATAAAGACACGTAAACATGGTATGTGTAATAAACTAAATGTACAACAAAAAGCAAAAAGTGACGTCGTGGTCCGCCATATTGGCAGTGGGAACCATCGTTGCGCTTGCGCTCAATAAATTGACATGTACCATATAAGGTGTGGCCGCCATTCCCGACGCATTAGATGTGGTGCAAACTAATACAAGAAATTATATAAAATATTAATTATGTCCAAGAAAATATACCCATTGTAAGGCCCAATAGCTTCGCTTAGATTTTAATCCTAACTATTATTAGCTATGCGAATGTTTGCTTGCTACGCTTTCCCGCTGATTTGTCTCTTTTTTTGCAGAGAGAAGTAGCATATAGTGAAAATAAAATGTGCAACAAGGAATTAATTGTGTATGAAACTTTTCGAACATTATGTATGAATGGGAGGAATTTTGAATTTCTGTTCAGATCAAAAATCGACAAAAGATATTAGACTTTAGACGAAGATTTTTCTAAATATACAGAATAATATGCAACCGTCGTTATTACTAGTATAAAGACAATTCATTAGGCCCACGTACTGTCGATGTCACGCCTCTAAATTCAACTGAGTTTTCACAGATCACACAAGTCGAATTTAAATATTTTATTTATATAAAATTCATATCATTGAGATAAAGGCCTAAATAAGCCTGATCTTGGATATTCCAAAAAACAAGTAAAATGATATTCGTGACGGGAATGCAACTTAGAGCCCTTTAATGCAACGTAACTAACCATTCCAATGGTGTAGGTGCATGGGCGCTGTTATCATCTGATGAAATATTTTCAAACACAAAGTAACTATATAATATATAAGTCTACGCTAAAACATATAATAAAAAAATACTATTTGATAAACCTTCTGCACCACAATCAGATCATTTAACTATATCGACACAGTAAGATAAAACTATTAAGAGTTGATTGCGTGTTCGTTTGTGTGTTGCTTATAAGTCAAACGAAAAGCATGTTTAAGAAAGTTAGAATCTAATTCCATAAATATTGCATATCTTCATTATGAATAAAACAATTTTGGGTCACAGTAATTTTATTCAAGACCCGCGGAATTCGTTCATAAAAACATTTTTAAAGTTAGACAACCGAAATTAGCGCGTAATTATACCGAATTCGCCATCATCAAATAAAAATTCTGTTCATATACCACATCGAGAGACATTCTAACATAAGCTGGACCTAATGTTCCCTGTGGAACCCAGCTGGAATGCCGTCTTAGTCTGCTAGCGTTTTTGCTCCACCACAGTTATTGACCAGGCTGACGTAACCTAACAAAATGTCGTATGTGCCAGTCCCCTCAACCATAATTAAACTTTCATCCAACGTATTAGGTTTCAATTTATTGTATCTCTAAATGTAAATAGATCTTTTAATTTCTAAATGGTTTGTTTTCGATGCATTGACGGCGAAGGTAGTTCTTGCATCAGAAAACGTTGTGATTGCAATTTTATGTATTCGAATTACTCTATGGTTCATTATTATGTCATTTAATAACTATTATATTATTTACGTTATTCAATAATCAACAGGTAAGTGGGTACATTTATAGGTTACAGCGTTTGAAGACCACACGGTGACCTTACGTCTCTAAAAATCTTATAGTTTATGTACTAATAAATATAGTATAATTGAAGCTAACACGATTTTCTTAACTTCAATTATAATTACTGATAATGTATTCAAATGTGAATTCCCAAGTAAATTAATGTGTGTAGTTTAGATAATATAAAGGTAACGTCGATTGCCTCAGGATCAGCATCTCATGATGGGTCCAAGGGCTAAAGCGCCTTACCAAGCCATTTGAGGTTTTTGGTCTCTCTCAATCTCTTAAAATAATATAAATACTTTCTCATAAATTCAAAAATTAAAAAATATTTTTGATTGGCTTCATTTAATGCGACAACTGAAGTAACGTTAAACTGTCTTTATGTATTGAATTACTTAATTTCAAACTATGCCTAAATCTCCTATTTTAAGCTCAAAAATAGAGGTTATAATAATTTATGTCGGTAAGTAATAATAATATTAGTGTAAAATAAGGCGGGAGCATTCGGGCGCGTCAAAACGAGACAGGTTTGTGTGTCCTTGAGGAGAAATGCCGACGTTCGGCGAAAGTACTTCACTGACCAACACCAACCGCCAGCGAATATAAGGCTCCGTGCTGACTGAACGATCAAGTGTTGCAACGTCGCCCTCGATGTCACTCGCATCCTGTTAATTATAAAAATATCTTAGATCACAAAGTTCGGTATCTTTCCAAAATAAACGTGGTCAAGTTTAACCAGCCAAGATAAATTTTATGAAAAAATTGTAACAAATAAGACGAGATTTCTGACATCGAGGTGAATATAAATTATGGAGGCAACGTGTAGGGATTTTTTAAAAAGCTACTGATTACAAGTAAAACATTAAAAAATTTAACTGGCATTAAAAATACCCAGTGTCGAGGGTACAGTGCTTCTTAATATTAAAAAATATATATTTGGTTTTGACAGATAAGAAGAGCCTTCTAATGAATTCAATTATCAAATGAACTAATAATTTCAATGTCAACAATTGTTTGCATGCTATGTCGTATTGAATCAAATAAAATATTGTTTTACAGTTCCAGCGGTAGATGTATAGTTTTAAAGCGTTGAAGCCACCACTTCTGTTGTAACCCTAAGTTCCGGTTTGTGAATCATCGTAAAAAGATAGTCGGAGCGGAGTAATAAAAACTAATCACTGAAATAAATTATCAACTCGTTCCCTTGTTTATTTTATTTTATACTTAAATGAATTATTGCCATGTAAACTTTAATTATTAAGCATATCTATTTCATAGACTGTTAAGTTTATTGAGAATTTCAATTCCAATTGCTTACGCTTAACGCTCATCCAAAAAAATACGTCTAGCAAGAGTTATATGCAGTTTCTAACAAAAATGGAAAGGGCTTACCCGCTAGTTGTGTGAAATTAAAATTCATATGAACGAATGTGCCCAAGTTATAACAACTTTGTGGCGTGAGAACACGTAATGCAAAACAACCATTATATTATTAGACATGTCTTAGAGTACCTAGACTAGTTCTATAAGTTCCACCGATATTAGGAATACCATGCCAGAATATAAGTTAGGATTTTACCCAAAAAGGCCAAGATAAATCGATTTGTTTTGTTCATGAATATAAAGCAAAACATAATGGTGTGAATGCATACATAACACATTTTCTTCAGTAGTTTGTGTTTCATCGTTTATGTATTGGTACATGCTTTTGTTGAAGGCTTTTGTCTTCTGCAGACAAAGTAAAGGTCAACGTTTGCTTCATAATGTGAACTCTTGACTTATATGTCGTTGGTATTATAATATTGTTGATAGGAAACCAAAGGTTGGCCTTTAGTTTTGTCTATGCATTTTAGCTACACATCAGCGTTTCGTGTAAACACATACCCAACACATTTATCCGAAGTTGATAAGCTCTTATACATTAATACTTAAAAAGTGTATTTTTAAATCACATCTTAAAACTAACACAAATTTGTAAGCAAATATATCAATATATTTTAATCACTTTATAAGATAAATATATATACCTAGTATCCTTATTAGATATTTCCAAAAAAAACAATTTTGTTGTTCTTAAAATTGTCCTACAAACTTAATAAAGTACGGCGAACCTGTTATAGCAGTTATTGGAAATAATTATTACCAAGTTGGGGCGGACGTGGAAATGCCTTTTTTTCAACACAGTCTCTGAACTATTACATATGGTATGATTAGACTAAAAAAATATCTTAATTTGTATGCACCATTATTAAATACATTTGCTAATTAAGTTTTTCTTTTGAGAATAAAAAGAAAATCAAGTCTTTATATAGATGACTGTTTTAGAAAACTACTATGAGTATGACTTTCCCACCCCTTCCTTAGTGTACTAGTGCTACCTTAGTAGCTTATGAGGCTAGCATAATTTTGTGTCTGTTTTTACGGGAGAGGGCTCATTGTACGTTTATATAATATTATATGTTCTGAATTGCGTGATCAATGTTCCATTAAACCGAATCTTTTTTTTCTAGATAACCCCTTACATAAGTTGTTATTTAGAACATTGCATATATTAAGCAAAGCCTAGACTACTTAACACAGTTATTGTGGCCAAATCCTACAACAGCGTGCTACAATTTGTTTTAAATCATCAATATGTACCTCGTTTACCTGAGGTCGGTTAAAGATCTGGTTGGGAACATGTCGCCAGGGCCGAATGCATTTATTCTAAGTTTTTCTCGAGTGGATTGGAAGCAAAACGATTAGAAACCGGTCTTCGGCTGGCATCAGCGGTACATTGCACCCGCCACAGCCGCAGCGCATAACCTATCAATGACTTATTGCACAAAATAGACATCGCTAGAAATTATTGTAGAAACATTCAAATTATTAAAGGTAAACTGGGGCTAGGAGCAAACTGAAGGGCCAAGGGCAAATGAGAGTAGATACTTGCAATGGTAAGACGATCTATTTGCCTGTTTGTTGATCTGCGAAATGCGTGGACCGATTTTGAAGGGTCTTTCAGTTAGCTGATATGATGGCAATGTCGCACTGCTCGTTTTCGTTTAAGTACATATTTTTTGGAATATGTCAGGAAATATATCATAAAAAAGGGATATAGTCATATAAGAAAACGGCTCGTTCGAAACTCTATAAAATTAACTTACTAGTTACTATCTTTTAAAAATTAAAGAGTTCTACAAACAGCCAGGCAATAAAAAACTTGATACAGAAACAAAAAAACTGTTATATTTTACGTAGATACGTTTAATATTTTCTAATTGGAGTTTGTGTTTGCATCATCAAAGGTCGTCGATCGATCGATGTTCGAGTCCCGTTCATGGCATTTCAAAAGTTTAATTAATTAAAGCGCGCACTGACCTTTTCACAATGAGAAGGTAATTTGTACAGAGTAATTAAGCGCAAGAGGAGTTTCATTTCAATCGAATTCTAAATGAGACTTATTTCAGAACTGAATATTTTCAATTTTGATTACTCGTAGTAAATTCGAAACAATTTCTATTAAAATCTTATTTTTATACATAAATCGCCAGTAACAATTTACGAATCGATATCGGACAACCGCACCCATACGAACATATCGGCAGCCGATGAAACCTCAAAATTGTTTCCTAAAACGAAGTCGGTTAATAAAAAAAACTTAACAGCAAATCTTTTTTCATACTAACTCTTTATGGTGTTATATCTTCGTATGACCAAGTCACTCATAGCTTAATCCAGTTTCTTATTTACAATTAAATTGACTGCGATTATTAAGACCTCTAGTTAATTTGAGACAGTAATAAATAGTTATTGACTGATGGCAATTTAAATACACGTTGAATTTCAATAAAATAGCACAAAGGGGTGTTGCTTTTTATAGTATAAATCAAGTAGTAACAACTATAATTTGCGACATATATTAAATGGAACGCGTCCTTATGTCTTTCCTTATCAAAGAATCGAATGCAATCTTGAAACTCAATTTCAAACTACTTAAAATCGTTGCATCTTAATGAACCTTTACAATTGGTATTTGGTACTTTAGAACTATGAGTAGCATGTATCGTTTCTAAAAATTTACATTTTTAGTACCAGTATAAGCAATATTTTTGTATGCGTTTCCGGTTATTTCTCTTTATAATTCACCATAACCTCTTTGCTGCGGTTTATGGTTTTAGGTCAAGGCGCATTAAGCCTATTTTCAAATATTTGTGATAAAAATTAAACTGTCAAAGTTTCAGTATCTATGTAGCTATTACTCTGTAGTCTGTACTCTAACGTATGTGAATAATTAAAAATGACGGACCAGTGACACAGAAATGGCATGCCATCACCTTACCGTACCGATGATAAACATTTAATAACACATTTGTATTTCAATTACGATGATTCTCCGATAAATAGTTAATTGAGCTCTTGTTACAATGTTGTCATTAATTTTGACATTACATTATTAATGCAGTTCATTTTGCGCTATAAAAACCACTCTATGTTACCCATAAAATCAATAGTACAGTGGTTATTTTTAATTTGTTAGTTCATTTTATCTAAGGTCCATGTATGACGATTTACAGGGTAAAACTATATAATAACCCTTTAATCTTTCGAAGTTGCGACAGGCACTTATTTTATATACAGATATAGACATTAAACGGCTACAAACTGTGCAGTGAGCGTCTGGTTAAAAACCCTGTTAACACACATGCTTAAACTTAAACATCACAACTCACCGCTCTGAAGACACAGAGTGCAGCCTGCTACTAGCTGCATTCCTGATAAACTCTTTTCGTATCTCTCCCCTTATTAAAAATGTAATACATTATTATCGACTTTAGTACTATTATATAAATAAATATAGCGTCTCTTTTGTATCGAATTATGCCTCAGATATACTATTGCATAAATTAAATGAATCTTAAACTATCATCTGCCTGACTTGATAGATATATTCAATGAGTTTAACCTACATACCACAACCTTCGTGGCCAATCCTGATATAATAAAAATTTGAGAAAAACTATTATTGGGGGACTTTATTAACGTAATAAAATTCAAACAACAATATTTAGAATTTCTGTCTGTGTCTATGTTTGCGCCAATCTCGGAAACAGCTGAACCGATTTGATTGTGAATTTCATTATTGTATCGTAGTAAGCTTAACTTAGCATTTAGTGTAAAGTTATAGCCATTTAAATAATAGCTTTGAGTCATGGTTACACTATAAAATAACTGTTCAGGTACATCGGCTGAAAGTTAATTGACGATAAATTATGGCCTATAAAATTATTTTGAATAAATAATTATGTTAAGACAAAAAAAAGTTGGCATATTCATGTTGTATAAATTCCAATATAAGTTAGCCTTAGATTTATATGATGAAACATAACGGATAGAATTCAACCTAGGCTGGTTTTGTATCGGTTGCATACAACCACAAATGTGTATTTTAAATTATACCTTCTATACATATAACGAAAAAGTAAAAACCGCGTGTCTGTAGATTAAAACATTTTTTGCAAAAACTATTGTGAGCGATTAGAAAAGAGCGATAGAACACAAAAATTGTTTTTACGTTTAAATATCACTTATTTTCTGTAGAATTATAGTTTACCTTTAATATAATAGCCAGTAGGCTGCAAATTCCAAGCTTTGACAGAACACACTGTATGTTACGATGAGGACACAGCATCCATATTTGTAATGAATGGTGTCATGATAGTATATTATTGAATACTTTGTGTCATTTAATTGACAGCGAACTCGTTTGCAGACATGCAAGTTCATCTAACTTTCCTCCTTATTTGTAAACATTCAGAGTACCTGTCGACTTGTGCACACTTCAAGATGTGCTAGCAACGAACAATAGCTACAATGGCCGAGAATCATATTTTTATATATTGTGACGTAGAAAGGGAGAAAAAATTACTATTTACATACCCAAAACGTGATAAAAGAACATCTTCGATTTTTTAAAATTTGATCTGCAAGTATCCTTTTCTAAATTTATTAAAATTATGATGCTATTTTAATTATATTCCTTAGAATTATTAAACATTTTTTTCTATGACTACTTATGTATAATGCTCAGCTTTAGGAGGATGGTGGCCAAAAATTGTACTATTTCTGGTTAACTTGTTGTCTCGTAACTCGTCAGATGTTCTCTTGCTACTTGTTTAGAGTTCTGTAAGAATATAAATTGGATAACCACACGTTTCACCCTACACTCTAAAACAGTTTAAAGCATTAACCTTTTAATCAAATATAGTCGGCACATATAGTCGGTACATAACTCACACAATTCAGTGTTAGGGCAACATTTTAAATTGAATGTAAAAATGGATTATGTACGTTGGTGTAATATTTGGTGCTTGGAAAATACAGTTTAATTTTATACCTAACATTGTCTTGTTTAGTTTAAGAATGTGACTTCCAAAAATATACATGAATACAGAAACGTTTAAAAATTACTCAGTCAACACTAACCGTGGAAAATTTGAACACTTGGATACTTCCTATGACGTGACCAATTTTTCTATTGTTACTACAAAGCAATTCTTCATTTCTCTTCCAACTTATTTGATCATCTTATACAAGCTAACTTGTTTTATTTTGTTTTACTCTTGTAATTGTAAACATACAGAACCGCATATCATGATTAGAGCTAGTTTCATTTTTCTATTTATGCTGAAACCGGTTGCCCACTGCAGAGAATCGTGTGAAAATCCA
Source organism: Hebomoia glaucippe (assembly GCA_025727935.1). Lineage (NCBI taxonomy): Eukaryota > Metazoa > Arthropoda > Insecta > Lepidoptera > Pieridae > Hebomoia > Hebomoia glaucippe. The sequence goes on from JAOSYY010000007.1 coordinate 11,449,214, forward strand.
CTCCCGTGCATCCTGATGACAAAGCAATCTAACGTAATAAAATTATAGTTTTTATTGTGAGTACGATATACAAAGCCATGTGGAAATTCAATTTTAATTAGAGATGACAATAGTAATAACTGTATGATTCCTGCTCTTAGCCTAAGACCGTTTCTTTTATGTGGAGATGTTTCAAAAAGTTTTAATTCTTTTGATTTTCTGGCGTGTAATGTGTATTAAGTGTGATACACCGCAGGATGTTGCAGATGCGACTAAACTTGTTATTTGTTACACAAATTTAATAGCTTTTTAAATTAGTAATTAATATAAGTAGTTTTTTTACTTGGAATTTCAATGACAAAATTTAATAGTCAATCGGAGTATCTCCTAACAATAGTTTTAATCTGTCTCTACCTATATGTAAGCAATATGCATATTATGATTTAAGCTTCCTTTTCTCTTGATACAATGTAACAAAGATTGCAGTCCAATAACTACCAATGTAAATTTACTGTACTATATTTCGTAATAAAATCGATGTCTATATGTAATTTATGTACATATCTATGTTAATCACCCGAAACATATATTTTTTATCCTCACTACACATTATTTTTTAATAATTCCGAAAGGACAATTATTAATGAAACCGCAATTTAATATTGGGCCTAAAGGTTAAATGAAATTTTTCGTATTTTAATTACTTTATTACATAAAATGCATCGCATCATGATATTTTTACACAATAAATAAAATGGTGTAATACATGGTACCTTGTAAACGATTTAGCTATTATAGATTTTATTCTTTTGTATTACGTGTCAAATACAAGTCTGAAACTTGCATTTCTAGAGTTATTTATTGGAGGTTTGAAATGATTTCTTTAGCTTTATTTGAAATAGGTGAAAAGAGGTATAATTATTTGTTTTTCGAATTATTTAAAATAAATTCTTATCTATTTGTACGTATGTATTTAATATTTAGGCATGCATTTAACACGTAATTCAGTGGAATAAAATATAATCATTATTATATTAATATTTAATCAGTGTTATATTATTTTTAATCATATTATACGTACGAAAGAAGGAATGGATAAGAAATATTGTACAAAAAAAATAAAAAAATAATATTCACTTGAAATAAGGATCTTTGGCTAAATTACTATTAAAGAAAATGTTGCAAGGGTAAAAAATTGTACTGAACAGGTGACATTTCGCTATAATTAAAACTGGAATATTTAAGTTTCAAATCTCTAGTGCCTTGTGGTAACAATATTAAAAGAACATCAATTTTTAAAATAGCACCAATAATTAAAACGGCACATTGCATTATTAAAGCGCTGACATTGGATAAATATACTTTTATTAGCAAAAGTATAAATGCAAATTTACATGAAAATAATGATATTAAAGTGCAATATTGATAACTTTCGAACTCATGTACATAAAATCGATTTTGTAATACAGAAAATACTAATTATAAAATTAATGCATTAATGTAACCAAAAATAAGACTCACAATATAAAACAATTATTGGACATGATATGATTAGTCAGTGATATTTTTAATTCCATTTTACCGTATCCATAATATGGTACTAAAAGTTTAGAAAATATACATCATAGATTATTTAAATATTTAGATATGTTATACAGGTCATTAATTACTATGGTAACACTTCTACAGAATCTTTAATATCGGTAAGTCGACATTTTTAACAAGATGGGATGAACGCGGAAGACTGTTCGTAATTCTATCTTACTATCAATACTTTGAAAATTATTCAAAACGTCATTCACCAGAATTATTGAAGATCTGTAAATCTTAGGCCACTTAAAACAAAGTTCAATGAAATATTAATAAATTCAACAATTAATGTTAACATATGTTAAAATTTACAAAACTACAACTTAACTAAACGAAATTTATGTTTCTATAATAATAATAATAATTATATAATATAAACATACCTAAATTTATTTGGTCTCATTTTAGTAACGGTAATAAAAAAAATACACTTAAATCATATAAATACTTTTTAGTCTGTTCAGTGGATTATTAGCAGTTGCAATTTTTTTAGCTGTCATGTACATTTACGGTGAAAACACACGTAAACTTCTTAGTAATGTTGCTAGAACATTCGCGAGGCATTCTGCTCGTAGTGCCAATTGTCCTTCCAGAGTGGAATTAGTTTCTTGAGAATGCCCTTGAGTGGCTCTGCCATTGTGCTCGTGTAGTATTTGTGCCATCTCAGCTCCGGCTAGTTCTTTGAACGCCGCAGTCACGTCGTGGACGCGCAAAACTAGATTCCTTGTTTGTAGAGGTGATGACGTGTGTCTTCCGAGAGCCTGTGAAGAGATATAATATTCGTTTTATAAACTGGATTAGTCTAATTAGTTATTAAACGAAGGAGCACTAAAATTCAGTTTTTCGCTTTAATTTTTATTTTATTTCTTCAAAAGTATTGTCTTTTTATTCTGAACTTCTCAAGCATTTCTTTCTAGATTCTTAATCTCCAAATTTTCTTTGATTTATCCATAAAAGTAATGTTCTTCATTCTTTGACTTTTATAGACTTCCGTACCTGACGTAAAACTTCACATAATAAATACCTGTGCTAGATCAGCTAGCCTCCTCAGTGGTGCTAGACAATCAGCCAGTGAAGCTGCGGCAGTTGAGCCACTTGCAGAGCCCAATGCACCCACCAACGTTCGAGAAGCTTCCACAAGGGATACGGCACATGATGTTAGCTCACTGCGAGCACGCTGCAAATAATAAAATTTTCTACTCTTCATTCAGATACCAGACTTTTTAATTATGGACTGAAACTATAAGTTAGTGAAAATGTGTCTCATAAAAAATAATATTTTTTGGAAAATGATTTAGTTAAAAAACATAAAAAGCTTTTATACGTAAAGCTCACCTGAAATTTAGCTTCATCTATATCTTCTCCACCCCCATGTGCATGTTGGTGGGAACACTTCTGCGCAACCTGGTGCAAACGCTGTAGGAGTCCATCTACAGCTACCTCCGTCTTACACAACAAATTCTCTATAGAGACATGTCCATTGTTCCCAGCATTAAAATCTGGAAATTTCACAGACGGAGGCGAAGGTGGTGTTGGAATATCATCCACTACTTCATCCTTAAATCTTACATGATTTTGAGATTTTGGGGTAGGACTTGCACTATCGTTTCTAAATGTTTTTCGTTCTGATAGCGGAGGACTGAACACTCGCTGATCGCTGCACGGAGCACCATTCAGGATGTCAGGCCTATTACTGAAGCGTCGATTCATTTGCGGTGAGCAAAGCGACAACGCTGTCATTTCTTTATTCTTAAGAATCGTATTTTTCGTCTCCGAATTTGATCGTACGTGACGGTTCTGAAGTGTTAATGAGCTATAATTTTGTGTTGAACGAATAGAAGATTCATCGTCGGTCATTCGACTTTCCATTTCCAGAGTTCTGTACGTATTAAGGTTACGTTGAAAATGGGGAGAACCGATACTCGCATGTCTTTCCATATTCCGCACTGGTGATAGTTTTTGTGAAGTTTTTATACGTAAAACCTCTATGCTTGGGACGGGGGGCAACGGTGGCTTCTTAGGTGGTAACATTATTGGCGGTGGTGGTGATAATACTTTGTTTTCTAATCTTGGAGGTATTTGGGGAGGGTTTTGCTGCATCACGTTCATGTCACAGACCACTTTATAGTTTAACTTTTTATTGTTCAAAGTACTAAAGTGGTTATTTGGAATTTCGACGACAGTTAACTCGTTGTTGGCACACGTGAAAGAATTTGATCTAGGGCGCGGTGCTGGAATAGGTGGTGTTTTTGGTGGTCTTTCAGGTGGCTTTTTAATCTCTGTACTTTTCCTTCTCGGTGGTGGTCGTACTTCGCAAACATCAGGCATAGACTCCGAATTTGGAAGTTGGGCATCAATTTGTTCAGTTTCATCACTATCTTCGTTTTTATTTTTATCTTTACTACAACATGAAAACATACCCTTCCTTTCAACTGTAGGGTATTCTATAACATGTGCGTTTCCGTTGGCTTGTTTTTCTCCAAAAATACTTTTTCTCTTCCCTTTTGGAGAATCTGTCTTAGTTTGATTTTTGCTTTTATCTTTTAATAACAGACTGTTTCTAGCGTCGCTTAATGTTTTCGCTGAAAACATATTTCTAATCTCACTAACACTCAAGGCGCCTTTAGTGACATCACTATTTGCTTTACTATCGTTATTCATATTTTGTTCACTGTTCTGTTCCTTTAGTTCCGTTTGATTAACATAGCTCGCTTGACCTAAATTTGAAGAGTTGGTTGTCGGTGGTGGTGGAATAATATACGACATAATTTCTTCAGGCGTAAGTTCAATAGCAGGTGTAACTTTGACTGTTGGTGGCTGGACTGTTACATTTGCAATAAATTCTTCAAATTCGTTTGCTTTTGGAGACTTACAATCTTCCCAGTCCTTGTCATCCGCAAATGAAGGAGGGACTACAGGTAATATCTGAGGCACTTGTGAAGCACAGTCTAATTCATCGGGGGTTTGGGGTGGAGGTATTAATGTTAAATCTATAAGCTCGGCGTCGTTGTCTATTGATTCTTGGTAGAAAAATGGGAGTTGAGAAGCATTATTTTTCCTGGTGCTTTTCTCTCTAAGTTGCTTCAAATATTCCTTTAAATTTGGTTCTTTATTGTCTTGAGAAGAAGTTGCATCAGGACTCATCAAACCAAAACTAGTTCTCACTGTTTTATTAGCTGGTTTGCTAAGATGTTTTCGTACTGGACTGCTAGTCGGAGTGTACGATGAGTCATTATCACTTTCTGAATAGATCATATCGTTATTAAGAGCTAATAAAGCATCCGTTAAACCGCAGTTATTTAAAATAGCACTTAAGCCTTGCGACTGTCTTCTAGTTAAATCATCTGCTGTGTCCGTGTCTTTAGGTACGCTTAATACGCTTAAACCCTGATTAATCGTTTCAGTTAACAACAACAAAGAATCGCTGTGTTTTAGTATACCGGGAGCGTCATCCGCAGTAGACATTCTGCTATTACATGACTCTGTATCACTTTCTATTTGATCTACACTCGTTTCTCTACCAACTAATTCATCTCTTAACGTACCATTTTCATTATAAACATCACAGTTTTCAGTCAAATACTGTTCCGAGTTTTGAACTAGTTTTTGCATTTCGGCTACTCGCCTGAGCACTTCTTCGTTTTTCGCTTCGACGAGTCGCGGATTGTTGGCATTTTCCAATAGTTCCATAGACAAAACACTTTGTAGATCAAAGCCCATGCCATCGTCTAGGAAACATGTATCGTTTGGGTCGAATAATCTAAAGTTATCGTTTGGTTTACATTTTTCGAAATATAAGTCATGACCTAATGTGTTTGATTTTTCGTAACCTAATACGGGACTAGAGTTATTACTGTTGTTCCTGTTAGCAATATTTGAATTCATATTCGTATCGAGTGATTTCGACTGATCTGGTGTTGAATGGTATGGAGGAGGCATGGTGAATATTGCGAAGTGTTTTTTAGTGAGAACGAGTGGGTCATCGCAATTCAGATAATTCCATCTTTTTGGTACAACATTGTGTTGCGATAAATATGGCGGAGCTGAAAATCGAAAAATATTCTTATTACTATATGTAATCTTTTGAAGTATTTATATTGGTACATGAAATATTAATTACCTATATCTTCAGAGATCAGTTCTCTCTCCTGTTCGACATTTAAGTCTTTGCCTGTTGCAAGTTTATAATATCTGAAATTAAAAATATTTATTAAAATAATTGGGACAGAAATGAAGGAAATTTCTCCTTTATCAAGTTAATTCTTAACAACTTCTTGAACAAATGTCTAACTATGTATGATTTAAGCGGTATATAAAGAACGTTTTAACATATTGGATATATATCTTTTACAATTGTTACTTTTAAAATAGTAGTTTTAATCATTACATAATTAATTTTAGATGTCTTAAAGTACAGGTTGTTGCGCTTAGAACAATATTTACCCTGCAATAACAAGTGGCATTTCTTCTGCATCCCTTTCATCCATAAAAAGCGCTAATACTCTGTCTCTCTGTAGAAAAATGGCAACTTCTGCACTACCGGAATATTCGTTTTTCACTCGTATGTTTTCTACTTCTTCGAGAGACGCAATTGATTGTGGCTAAAATATGACAGATTATCTTAAAATTACTTTTTATAACACAAATAATAATAAAACAAATATTATTAGCAGGTATTAGCAATTTTTATCAACGTGTTATCTGCGTTACAGGACTTAAAATATCTACCACAGAGTTTCCTCTTCCAATTATTTGGCTAAGCCCGAAACGTGGAGACACTAAAAGCACTCGTTCTGGTCTACTGCTGCTGAAACACTTTGCACCATAGCTCGGTAGCCCACCGACTATGTCCAAATAGTGTAATTTTGCCTGAAAGTAAAAAAATAATTCAATAATTTTAAACTAGGAATTTTTTGATTTAGTATATAAAAAGTTAAATATTTTAGTGTTAATTTTATTGTACCTGTAACTGCGTTAATTGTCTCTGGCTACCAGTCATTTGCGCATTTAGTTTAAGGAAATGTGCCACAAGTCGTCTAAGCTCCTTCCTTTTCATACTCTCCAGCAGACTGCATGGAACAAATCGTTCTAAACCGAACTCCCGCCTGCAAAACCAATATAAATGATATAAGATAAAATATACTAAAATAAAACATAACCAACATTATAAAATATTGAGGAACTCGATCAAATTAATTTTTCTGATAACTACCGAAGACGACCAAAACTTCCATTCGAAAATATTCCTAACAGATGAAATTTAACTTTTAACTATACCTATAATAAATTCATTATAAAATATATCTAAATGTTAGGCGTCTGAATACCATAGTGAAACCGTGACAACATGAGCTGGTCAAAATACTTGTACTTACTCAACCGCCTTTACGGTGAGTTTAGCAGGTGATAAGTTATGCGCCAACGCATGTTGATGTATGTGTAAGGCAGCCAATCGCAGTGCCACTTCTGGTTGCAACTCTGGTGCGAACCTATCTTGGGCAACGTCATTGCAGCACTGCATATAGAGATAGTCCAGAGCCGCCAGATCACGTTGCGCTAACTCAGCTGCAGATGTCGGCATGAACACTATGCGGTAAAGGCAACGCATTTTATGGGATCCAGGACGTGCTGCGATCTGAAATTATGTGGCAATTATAAGAATCAATCAGAGAGAATATTCCGTTCCCAATATTGGACATAGGTTTACTGAAATAAGTTTAATAAGATAATAACGTACCCTAGCCAAAGATTCCTTTGGATCCAGCAAAGTCAATTTATTCCGTCGCAAACTCTTAACGTGTTCCACAACTAGACTGAAGTGCTCCTCAGCAGAGATACACAGCTTGTCCTTCAGGCTAGTGACCACATCAGATACTGTGGTGGTCGCATCGTACTTGAAGGATTTCGTTTGACCATTCTCTAAAAACACCTTCAGAACATTGGCCATTGGCGGTAAACATAAATCACCTAAGGAAAACGCTGACGGCTGAAAAGAAAAAGAGAAACTACTTAATTTTATTGTATTTGTTGGCCAATCGGTGTACACACTATTTCGATTATTTTAATATATATTTATCGTACATATGTTTACTTGACCAGTAAATAAATAAGACAAATATTGAAATTACTTCCGAATTACGAATCGCAGTTTGGAAATAGGAAATAAGTAGGTTAACAACACATTTTTGGATAATTAAGAGACTAAGGCTAAGGCATCACTACGTCTATCAGTGATATAAAAAAAGGTCTTCAAACATTTTGAAAAAGATCATACGATTAAAAAACCGAACTTACTGGATACATAGGTGCTCCATTTAGCTGTACAGAGTCTGCAAAACGTACTCTAGGCGGTCGAGCTCTCAATCTGGCTCGTTTAGCTGCAGACAGAAAAGCTGATCTCCGAGCAGGATTTCCACTTCTCGCCGGCTGGCAGACGCGTAATGTAACTTTATCTGAACATGCTCGGACGGCGGATATGACATGTTCGCGAGCAGCCAGGCTCACGTCCTCACCGTTGACGCAAAGAATTTGGTCCCCAGGTTCTAACTGGAAGTTACAAAATTCAATTGCTTTTTTAAACTTGACATTTACGCCTTCAACAACGCACGCAATTTTAATACAAAAAAATACAAAGAATCACATAATATAACAATTTTACAAATATTCGTAATGAAATAATAATAACTCAATTTAGTTTTCTTGCAATGGGATGGGACTTTGATAATGCATATGGAGACTAATTGCACAGTGCACGAATATGTTCAAATGTAAAGGATAAGTACTATATGCACAGTAAGTCCTTTATTCGAATTGATAAGTCTTCCGAAGTCATAGTAGACAAACGAAATGTATTTCAGGGCATAGAAAGTAGGATAGATTCATGTAGCATAAATTCCAATGTGAGTTGGCCTTAGATCTATATGATGAATCATAATGAATAGAATTCAGCCTAGGTTGGTCTTGCATCGGTTGCACGTGACCACAAATGTGTATTTTTTAAATATATCTTCTATACACATGATTCAATAAATTTATGCAAAAATGATTATGGGCGATTAGAAAAGAACTATATATAATACACAAAAGCTATTTTTAACCTTTTTATTTTGTGGATAACAAAATCGATATGAACGCGAGCGAAGTCGCTGGTAGAAGCTAGTATAAATAATATTTAACGTTTTTATGAAAAAATGTATTGCCCACTATTGCATGATAACAAAGTAGATAAAGGCTAACCTTCCCAACACTAGGCGAGTGATCAGTGACGAATCTGACAAGTACTGGACGCTCGGAACCAGCTACAAAACCGAAACCTAGCTCAGGATCCCTTTCCAGCACGACGTCGCGAGGGGCTGGTGGTGTCTCGTTGGAAGTACTCTCTGGCGCTACGTACGTCGTTGTTTTATTGACATGGCTGAAAAATATTTTTGAAGTTTTAAAACACTAACTGCGATAAGTATGAAAGACTGTGCGTACTCGTATATTTTTTATTTTGATAGCAATAAAGTTTAAATGATAAGCTGCCTTACATTTTAAACACAATAATTGTGTTTATCTTTACCTTACCGGCCTAATGTTTCACTATTACAGAATGTCAACGACTCACTAAAATCATATGGTTGTGGAATAAAACTTACTTAATGTAATACGGCTTTCCCCTACTGTCTAGCGCCTGTTCCCATCCATACGGTAGGTCATGCTCCTCAGTGCTGCAAATACTTCCAGCCGGCCAGCTCTCCACAGGTGGCAACCAACTTGCTGTCCTTGTGATGTGGCTGCAGCAATAAAGAAATGATGTTCGTTAATTACGTATATTCGTACCTTACATTCTATTTGGATCTTTCAATTGGATGTAAAATTATTAAATTGTATGTAGTAGGCATAAGTGAGAAAAATAAAGAATAATTGACCACAAGAAGAGTAGAAACTAGAAACATCTAAGCTTTCTATAGGCCTAATTTATGAATATTTGATATACAATGATGATTAATTTTTAGATTTAAATCCTTTTTAACATTCTTGGCTACCTAATTAATTTTTAGTTAAAAACTGTGACCTTGTTCGTTCACGAAGCCTGTTTTTTAAAGCACACTGTTTATTCTATACTGTTACTGTCTGTTTATTCGATTTCGCCAATGTCAAGTACATTGGCGAAATCGATATGGAAACACCATTAACCCAAGGATATTAAATCCTTTTTTACTCAGATGATAAGACGGCGTAGGAAAACTTTACTATAAAATGTTATGGTAGTTAAATTAAGGACAGACATAACATAAAATAAGTTGTAAGGACCTCGGAGGGCTTTGTTATCTCTTGACTTGTGATTTTATAGAGCGTTTAAAATTAAATATTAAATGTTATATGTCCCAATTAAAGGCCAAGACGAGTAATGACTTGAATTGCTGTACCGAAAAATCATGATTTTAAAATGTAATAAACACTTCTGACCCATTATGGAAATATATATATTTCGGTTTCACTGATTTCTACATAGAAGAAAGTTGTAATATTTTTTTATTTTCTGGTTTCCTCGGTATTAATAAGTACAATGTGCATATCACTACGTTACAAAAATAGAACTAAGATGACGTAAGAAACGGAAATATATGACTGTAAGAAAGAAAGTAGCAAGAACAGCTAAAATCACTTAAAACATAAAAGTGAGGTCATTCTTCTTTTACACTCCGTCTCATCTGTGTAGTAATTTATTTATTTCATTGGTAATTTCTTTCATACTCTTATTACTTTTCATATAACCTTCTCATTTCTTCCATTCTTTATTCATTTACTGCTATTATCAAAAGACTTTGTTAACCATAGGTATAAATAACCCCATTAAACAGAACAAAACTTCCTCTACTGTTCTTCATACACACAATCAAATTACCTCAACGTTAACACAAATAGAAATACAATTGAATAGAGCGCAAATTGATCAGGAAAGGCCCTACGTGAAGATTTTCCTTAAGTAATTCACACTAGCTGGCGAATATGCTTCGAATGAAATGTGTTCGTATTGAAAGCAATCATTTGAGAGGTTTATCAATGGTAGGATGCCTCTACGCAAGAAACGAAATTTGAACTGTATCTAAATTCATATCATAATATTTTATTTATCACGTTAGTAGATATTATTATTGAAAGGAAATACTGTTATTTAAAGGAAAATAAGTTTGTCAGATTGCTATTTAATTAAATAATTTTTACATATACAGACATAACTTATTTCTCAATTCTATGTATTAAATTTAGTGGTAGATTTTGGTACTAAGTAATTATATTTACATACAGTAAGACGTCGTATATAATAAATTTCTATAGTTTACTAGATGACCCGGCCACGCTTCGCTGTGGCAAAGGTTTTTGTTATACATATTAAATTGTAATTAGTAAGCATTATTAGTAGTAATAAAGTTTGTACT